>VDFB02164018.1:0-23939 GCA_007258455.2 Sequoia sempervirens
AAAAATTTTGAAAAAAATATTTTTAGAATCTATAGACAAAATGTGACAAGACTCTAGTTTGCATCATCTTCAAATTCCTCACGGTTTAACCGCTATAGGTGTCTGAATGTGAAGATTTAGTTAAAAATAAATAAATCAGTGTCCAGTTTGGCCAAAAATTGTAAACCACTATTGTGGGATCACCCTAATTAGATACTAAACTCACAAAAGAGGATATTAAATTTATTTTGGTGAAAAAACTAAGAAAATCGAAAATCCAGATTTTCATATTTTTTCGGTATTTTCTAGGTCCTAGTAATTTGCATTTTCGGAGGTCTTCAGAGCAAAATTTGGGGTAGGAACTTGCGTCGGTCAAAAGTTATGACCCCATCAAGTTGGGGTAAACAAATTCATAGTTTTTTGAAAAATACCCTTCTTCACGTCGGGTTCACCAAAATGTAGAGAAGGGGGATTCGCTACTCACGAGTTCTCTTCATTCAAAGAGCCTCACGGGGCGAACTACCCTAAACTACCTCAAGGAACAACGTGAAATTTTTAGAATCAGAAAGAGCAGATCACAGAGATTTTTCTGGACAGACTAACAAGCTCTTGGCCAAAGGACGGTAGGGCAGGATAAAGACAACAACACGACGCGCTGGCGTCCTAGAGGCGCACTGGCGTCTCATACAGACCAGAAAGCGAGAATATCACAGAGAATGGCTAAATGACTACTTCTACTCTGATTTCCAGGAACTTTTAGAATGCAAAAAAAGTAACAGGATGTAACAGAACTAAAATAAAGTAAATTAGAAATGATAGAGATAATGAGAAGAAAGGAAAGAAGATGCTCACAACAATCCAAGTAATGAAGCCTCTGGCTAGTAGATATCTTCAATACCTGCGTCTGTAAGATCTGGAGAAAGTGTTGGGGCTGTATAGGGGTGTGCCTCAGTCAAACCCTCATTTTGGTGTTCCCACCTCCACAAACAACCAGATAGAAAGAGAGAGTGTAACTAGAATGGAAAAAGCACGTGGTGAAAGCAAAACTTGGTTAAGGAGTAGAACCTGTATAACTGAAAATATGTTATACTTCTGTGAATCCTTGCATGCAAGGATACTCATTAATGAGTCCTTGCAAATCAATTCACAGCTCTCTATCCGAGAAGAGCAGGGATTGATATTGTGGCCCTCAGATTAACCATGTTACCCCTGCAAATACAATCTCGGAACGAGAGATTCAAAGAGGAGAAGCAAGAATGCCAATCTCCATAAATCCTGTTCTTGCAATGCAACAATGAAAACTAATCTAAATGGCTGTAAAATGTAATAAACCAAACTAATTTATTGAAATGAAACTTAATCTACATGCAATGCCATAAAGGAATTATTTTGCAAATTAATCTACTATGAAGATTAAGCTAAAATGTAATATTAAACTATATGCTCTAAAAATAAGATGCCTATATAATCAAACTAATGTAATCTCAAATGATAAAATTCAAATTTGTAGCATAAGTCTGATGTAAAAATTTGTGATTCTCCTCTTTTTAAATGAGAATGAGAGGGCTCATTTTATAGGCAAAAGTGGAATTGAAGGCAAATTCAGAAGCAATGTGGGATAAATAGAAAAATAGAAACAAATCTTGATTGGAATTCTTTTTTAGTTTATTTCCCTTTAACTGATTTGTTTCCATTTTTCATCCAGGATATTCTTGAGAGGATATTTCATTTATTTAATTTAATTTAAGATGATAATATCTCTTTTAATAAAATAAAATAAGATTATGTAATTTAGAAATGAATATTAATAAAATAAATTAAAATTATTTAATTAAAAATAGATTTAATTAAATAGCATCATTTTATTTAAGTAATATTAACTTCAATTAAATAACATTATTTTATTTATTAAAAGGGATTTATTTCTTTTGATTAAATAAAATTAATGAAGCATTCAAACCTTAGGGAAAATTGAAACATTTGAAATAGCTATGAATTGATTAAGAAATTTGATTTGAAAATGTGACAATCATTGATTCAAAAAGTTGATGTTGACAAATTAAATAAATGGGGCCCAAAGTCTAGGTGACCATTTTAGGTTGCATACGTGAACTCCACACACCACCAAGTGTGAGTGATAAAAGCAAACCCCGCTCAAGGAGGAGAACCTGTATCACAAAAGAGGTGATAAAAGAAATCCTCCTAAAGGAGGAGAAACTATATCACAAAATGTGGATGCAATAGAGAGGGGATATGTGAAATCCCAAGATGCTCACAAGCTTGAGATAATGGAGATAGATGTGAAAGCCAAGAGGGCTACTAAAGAGTGTTGAGAGAAAGATAGAAATAGAGAAATGCAAGAGCCAAGGTTGATGAGAAGTTAGAAGCTGGAATGAAGCTAGACTAGAGGAAGACCAAAAATGAATTGAAGAGATCAGATTTAAGGAGAGAGGAGAAGCAAAAAGAAGCTTCCTGAGTAGTTACAAGGAATCTCGAGCTATTACCATTGACCAAAGGAGGCAAAAAGTGGAAAACATGCATGGAAATAGTCGTTTGAACATTGAAACGTCGTAGGATGCTAGCGCAATGCGCAAACGTTCACGCTAGTGTCTAGAAATGTCACGCTACAAAATGATACGAACGAGAAAGGCACAAAGTTTGATACAAAGCTAACATGCAAGGGTAGCTACTGAAAAGGGGTGTTGAGCATCCTGAGAGGGAAAAAAGGTTGATGCAGGGGCCAAAATGATTCTACTCAAGATGCTAAGGGTGTGGACACTAAAGCAGATACAAGAATGTATGTGAAATTGCAAGGGGTGCAATTTTATGACTATACAAATTCAAATAACACAATTCGACATGTGGATATGGATTTGAAATTGTTAAATATCGCCAAAAACATAATTTAAATTTAGCTCCTAAGTCTAAGTGAGAACCCATTCGCCCATGGGCAAATGGGTCCTAGGTCACTCACCTAGGACACACATTTCTCAATGAGAAGTGTTATGTTCAGGCTTTAATGAATGTCGGGTTACCTCTTTGGAAAATGTGATTAATTAGTCTTGGATTTGAATTAAAGGAGCTAATTAAGGAAAATTAAGCCCAATTAATTAAGGGAGCCCTAAATAAGTGTGAAAGTGTAAAGAGGTACACTCTACACTAAAAATAAGGCACAATTAAGTCCATTTTATTTAATAGGGCCCTAAACTTAATGTGAATATGTAAAATACATATTACAACACTAAATTAAGGCATAATTAAGTTCATTTTAATATCAATTACTAATTAGGTGTGAAAATGTAAAGGGATACATTTTTCTACACTACATTAATATTTTGTCTAAGTGTTGTTTTGTCAGAGTTTTAGAATTTCTAATCCTAGCATCCCTGCCAAAATTTTCATCCTTGGCACGCCTTTCCTCAAAAGCCTGATTTTCCCCTCTAAGCCCCTTTTCACATTTTCCCATCCCCTAGTACCTTTCCTTTGGCATTCTTCAGTCCTAAAGGCCAAAAACTTGTTAAAAGACTAATTCCTTTGCATTTTCTAGACTTTCTAAAATCCTCATCCATCATATCCCTTGGTACCAATTCCCTTGCATCTCCACTTCTCAAAATTTGATACCTTGCACTCCAAAAAAGTTACTAAGTCTTGTAGAGTTGGACTTTCGGCCTTGCCCTTAATTAGGTAGCCATTTCCACCAACCCTTGAAAGTCTAAAACTCCATTGATTGTTCTATATAACCCATTAAAGTAAAACTTGACGACATTTCATTGACTTGATACCAAGTTAATCCTTGTCTTGACCTCATTCAATGCCTTGTTCCTATCAAAGTTCCCCTTTCAACCTTCCCCATCTTACATCTCACCTAAAATGACTTCCTTAGATCACCCTCAATTCCTTGATTCCCACACACTCTAATCCTTGGAATGCTTCATATTTTACCCCCAAACTCCCAAAAGTTTAGTTTTCCCCTCTAATCCCCTCATAAAACTTTCATAGTAATCTTTACTCTCATCCCAAGTGTAGGTATATGGAGAGAGACCCAATGTGCAAAAGATGCCTAATATACAAAGAGATAGTGGTAGAGTCTATTGGTTTGTTGGATGGAGACCTTGAAATCGTCAGAGGCATATTTCTTCTCTCAAATATTAATCTTCCTCCCTATGCTCATCCTACAGACCAGCCATGTCTCCCCTACATGCAAACATTGACACCATGTTAATCGCCAACTGTCACAGCCTATCAGCTGCAAATCATTTTTTGTGCACTCTCTTGTCTTGAAACGCTACAATAACCCCTAAAAATGAATGCAACACCAACCACAGGTAGACAAAAATGTTGAATAAATATTTTGACATAAAAATCATGCACCTTTGCCTACAAAACTTAGAAGCAAGTAACAAATCTGGGGAAAACTACAATCGTCATTGGCTATTGAACCCTAGTTTATTAACTAGTTAACGATCTAAGCCTCTTAATAGTTCTGGCAGGAACTAATAATGGGTACATGCTATTAATGGGTGTAAATTAGTAATAGATATTCATCATATGAATATGTATTTAATATAAAAATAGAAAAAACCCATTTATAGTATCCATACATGTTTTCATTTTTTTACATTATTGGATCTTCCTTGTCATCATATATGTGTCTATCTAAAAACCTTATGATATGACTTCATTTGAACCATTATTTTTAACCAATATAAGACATCCTAATGAGTCCCCTAAGTGTCAAAAGATGTAAAAATTTATAAAAGTTCTAAGTCTGGACTATTTTTGGTGTTTTCCTTGGTGTTTTGTGTTTTTTTTAGTCTTTTAGACTTCTAGGGTTGTCCATACCTTCATAACTCCCCTATTGATCTCAACAACCCAATTAAGTCCTTGTTAATATTTTGTCTAAATGTTTTTGATATAATAAGCAACATTTACAGGGCACTGTACCCTTTACACCACGAGCCCAAAGGGCCAAAAAAGATCAAGACCAGAACATTAAAAAAGAACCCACCAAAATACAAGACATAGAGACAGCAGACTGACAACCGACATACAACGACCCAAACAAAACAGAACACAAAAGCAACAAACTAACTTGCTATACCCTCCCATTTCTAAATGTTGTTTTGTCAAAGTTCTAGAATTTCTAATCCTAGCATCCTTTTCAGAATTTTTATCCTTGGCACGCCTTTCCTCAAAAGCCTACTTTTCCCCTCTAAGCCCCTTTTCATATTTTCCCATCCCCCGGTACCTTTCCTTTGGCATTCTTTAGCCCTAAAGGCCAAAATTTTGTTAAAAGACTAAGTCCTTTGCATTTGCTAGACTTTCTAAAATCCTCATCCATCCTATCCCTTGGTACCAATTCCCCTGCATCTCCACTTCTCAAAATTTGATACCTTGCACTCCAAAAAAGTTACTAAGTCTTGTAGAGTTGGACTTTCAACCCTGCCCTTAATTAGGTACCCATTTCCACCAACCCTTCAAAGTCTAGAACTCCATTGATTGCTTTATATAACCTATCAAAGTAAAACTTGTAGACATTTCATTGACTTGGTGCCAAGTTAATCCTTATCTTGACTCCATGATGCCTTGTTCTTATCAAAATTCCCCTTTCAACCTCCCCCATCTCACATCTCATCTAAAATGACTTCCCTATCACCCTCAATTCCTTGATTCCCATACACTGATCCTTGGAATGCTTCATGTTTTACCCCAAACTCCCAGAAGTTTAGTTTTCCCCTCTAATCCCCTCATAAAACTTTCATAGCAATCTTTCCTCTAATCCCAAGTGTAGGTACATATGGAGAGAGACCCAATGTGCAAGAGATGCCTAATATACAAAGAGATAGTGGTAGAGTCTATTGGTTTGTTGGAGTATTGTGTGGTCTTTTCCATAGAATCAGGATATAAAGAGGTATGATGAATAGAGGGAGGCCAAAAAAGTTGTAAAGCAAGGCACTAGTTTTCATTTTGTCTTGATGGTAATTCTTTCTCATGTCCAATAGCGGGGATGTTTGCAAAGATCACATGGTATGGAAGCCCGATATGTTAAGGATATTGTATTATTTATCAAAGTGTGAAGACTATTCATGACCCCATCTCAATTGTAGAAAAATAAAGGTGAGGAAAATAGCTTGATAAAGGGAAGTGCCACTAATATTTGTCAGGGCTTGATGGAATGTTGTACCATGGTGGACACCAAGTGATCTCAAAATTTTAAGACTACTTCTGAATGACCGCCCAAAACTTATTTTGATGCTCTTTCTGATAATTTTTGAAGTGCTTTTCTGGATTGCGAAGTTCTCAAAGGAAATGACAAATGTTTTGACAATATGTCCTATTATATATTTGCAACGATGAGGGTGTAAATATAAAACATGGAAGGGAGGCTTCATTGCAAAAAGAAAATCATGTCCTGAAAATAATTTTTTACCAAGATGAAGTGGATATGTGGGAAAAAGATATTGATTCAACACATTTTATTTGGTAGATTTAATGTTTTTTTTTTTAATCTTTGAAAACTTCTAGTGAAAGATTGGATTGGTATTCACTAGATTGGATTGGTATTTTCAAATTTCTCCAAGGTTTTTTTCATAGTAGAATTTATGTCTTCAGAAGACAAGAATGCTATTCTCGATTTTGGGCATTGGATTTAAGAGGATTATGTCTTGAGTTTGAAACTAGGGAATCTCCCATTTGATCATAAAGATTATTTCTCCTCTATTCTTGTTTGAGTGCATTTCCTTTATTTTCTACTACAATGTTAGTTTTTTTTTCTTGTTGTAAGGCTACTAAGAATTCTTTGGGTAAATTCTTGGGTGTTGTTCAAGAAATCATAAACCATTCACATATCATTTATGTCCAAGATTGTGTGAAAATGGATTTGGATAAGTGGTCATGTAAAAAAATCATTCTTAGAAAAGATGGTATCATGAGTGCAAAAATTGAATTTTGTTAACATCCCCTTCCAATGTCTATTTTGTTATGAATACAATCATATGGCTTCTCACTATCCTATAAAGGTCTCCTATCCACCCTAGGATTCTAAGAAGCGTTCATCTATTCCCACTTGGTTGAAAGGGGTTAAACATCATCACACCACTATTTTCCCACAAGAAGAGAAGGATACTTTCTAGGTTGATACATGCAAGATTTAGATAGCCAAGGTATTTTGGAGACCACTTCAAGTAAAGAGGTGAATCAAGAGTCTACTTTCTCACTAGTAGGGTATAATGTCAAATTGAAAGGGTGTGATTAGGTCCTTTCTTCATCAATGTAAATTGATCCTTCTATTGATACATTAGTCCATGCAAAGGCACTTATAGTCATAGAAGATTCAAAGGAAGGAATTATCCTTTTTACAAAGTCTTGTTAGGTTGATGAATTGTAAGTCATGCACTCCTTTGAGCATGAATTGATAGAGGTGAAAAGGAAGAAGCTTTAGTCACAAGGGAAGATTAAACATTTGATGATTTTAAGATCTTTTCAAAGTTCTCGAGAAGATTCTTTGGGGCATTATGGATCTTGAGGAAATTCGTTAGCTTGTCTTAGGAGGTTCCTTAAATGGTTCTTCTTGGAATATATAGCTACATAATTATTTGAAGAGGAGAATTATTCAATAGACAAAGGGGTATGATTTTTTTTTTTAATTTGAGAAATACATATATACATTAAAGGATTTGTATAGTCAATTCACTATCAAAATCCAAGTTTAATTACTCTTTTTTTGTAGTCCTCGAAGACCTATCCAAGACTTATTAGCAAAAACTAATTAATTTTACTGCTTAAGACCAAATGATTGCAATCCCCTCCTAATAATATCACTCTTTTCGTTTAATAGCTTTATTGTTTCTCGATGTTTGAATTTAAACGTAATTAAACATTTTTATTTATTATTTTGAACATAAACCCACTTAAACTTTTCTATTTTGAACATAGATCCTAATTATGAGGATGTATCTTCTACTATTTTTAAATAATATATTATTATTTAGTTTATAAAAAATAGTAATGCCTTTGTTCTTTAAAAAACTATAATGATACCTAAACAATTTTATTATTATCTTGGTATGAAAATAATTACTTTTAGTTACTTTTATATGTTTCTTTTTACCATTTTAAAAACTATATTTGTAAATGATTTTATTACTAGTATAATATAATCTATATAAAATACATCTAAAGATATTGTCTATTTTTTCAATTATCAAACTCAAAATAAATAAAGAAGCATTGTATACCTAACATATTAGATGGAAAAAACAAAAAAATATTATAATTAAATAATGAAAATAGAATTTTGTGAAAAAAATGAAAAAATCAATAAAAATCATTACACATGAAAATAGAATGTAGATTTATATTTTTTTGACGAATTTGCTGACCACCTATATGTCATGCTGCAACTGTAGAGTCAGTTTATAGATGTAATGGATATAATTATCTTTACACCAAAAAAACTACTTTTACTTAAGAATCAAAAATTTGAGTTGTGCAACGGACCCTCATACACACCACAGACAAATGAAAGATTGAACCCACAACCTAAACTACCTAAAATGTCAATCAGAATGAATGAGCTAACCCAAAATCAATCCATTATTGCATTCCTAATGGTAGAGAGTCACATGCCTAATGTGACAGGCATGAAAGGACTGCTTCTGTAACATTTGCATGTAGATCTGAATGCAAGGTGCCAAGGTCTCATCAGAGTGACTGATTTCTTGCACTGGCACTGGCAGAATCGCCATGCTTTGGAAACCAATTTCCAGTAGGAAATGTGTTTGAGGCGACAAGCGAGAGTACAGAGTCACCTGAATCGGTTCAACAAACGAAGGCGTTCTGAATTCTGGCAAGACCGAATCCAAATTGTTCAGAATTGTGATGAGTGGCTCGTCGATGGAGGTGCCACGCTATTGTTTCATCTCACGAGGCCTTCGCTGATTTTGAAAATCTAAGGGAGAGGGCCCGATGGTGGGTAGGGTAACCTTGAGCGAGGGGTCCATGTCATCAGCGTTCGAGTTGACTAATTTTTTTTTGCCACGTGCCTTCACTGTCGAGCTGGCATTATGAAATAAAAATTTGGCAAGATTTCGAGCATGCTTTCCAAGGTTTTGGGGACAATTTCCAAAAACTGACAAAAAAGATAAAAAAATTAGGCATATACCTATTGTGGACATCTGTATGACCGATTGTTGTTTGGCGCCACGCCAGTACTTGCATATGCATATTCTAGTTAATGTGCATTAACTGCAACACACTCCCCGCCATCGGCCTTAACGCCAACCACCTCGGCATGCACACCATTCGCTTGGTCTTGCATTCTGTTCACGAAACACCCATTAGTGAGACATAATTCATTTTTCAGCAGTTCCATTAAGAACCAGCTCTGGTTAGGACGGACGCCGACGGTGGTGAGGCCATGGCCGAGTGGTGGTGATACAATTTTTGTGCTTAAAGTGCGTATCTACACCATATTCAGTAAAAGGAAACTATATATCTTCAAGATACGCAGGTGAGGTTGTCTTCCAACCTCACTCAGGCAGTAACTATGCATTGCAAAATCTTTGTATGTTTTTCTTGTGATTTTCTTTTGTTAAATGTGCAAGAAAAAATTGTAATGCTTTCATTATGTAATGAAGCTTTGTTGCAGCTTGTTCATGGCCGACTGTGTGTATATGTGACTATCCAGATATATATAGGCATATATATGGCCGACTATTTGTAAATGTGTGTATACACAGATATATATGCATATAAATGTATATATATGCATATATATCTGTGTATACACACATATACACACAACAACAGCCCGCAAATGAAATTTTCCAGTAATAATAGAACTATATAATGCCGGACTGTGTGTATATGTGAGAATATAGTTATATATATGCATATATATGGTCGACTGTGTGTATATGTCTGTATATATCCATATTTATATGTCTACACATACACCGCCATAATATATGTGTTTTTTTTGTTTTATACCTCTGTAATTGGAATATATGCATATATATGTGTGTATACACACACATACACACAGTCCGCCATTCAAATATAGCTTAGTTTGTGTTTTGTACCTCTGTAATTTGCATATGTATAGTGGCAGTATGTGTGTTTCTCAGCTCGACAGTGAAGGCTTTTATGCACCTGTGTTTTAGCCGCCTCTTTTGACCGATGCCGTGAACCCCTCGCTCAAAAATTCTCGACCCCTATCGTCCACTCTTCCCTGTCCTTCGTCTCTGCTTCAAATATGACTGATTTAGGGAATATAGTCATATCCATTTATAGAATTCTCCTAGTCAACTAACCTAATCATTTTATTTTTTTAATTGACTAATCATTTATACGATTTTCTTAGTCAATTTAGTAATCATTTTAATTTTTAATTGACTAAACATTTCTTTTTAAATTGATATAATATTCAACATCTTTATATTAGACTAAATAATAAAATATTATGTATGCATGTATGCACACATACATACATACATACATACTACATAATTATTTATGTATGTATGTATGTTTCTATTTGAGACATAGACATACATACTTATACACACATACCTAGATGTATGTGTGTATAGTATGTATACACACATACATGTATGGATGTGTGTATAGTATGTATACACACATGCATACATGTATGTGTGTATAGTATGTATACACATGCATGTGTGTATATACTTATACACATACATGTATGGATGTGTGTATAGTATGTATACACACATGCATACATGTATGTGTGTATAGTATGTATACACATGCATGTGTGTATATACTTATACACATACATGTATGCATGTGTGTATATACTTATACACATACATGTATGCATGTGTGTATATACTTATACACATACATGTATGCATGTGTCTATAGTATGTATACACACATGCATACATGTATGTGTGTATAGTATGTATACACACATGCACACATGTATGTGTGTATAGTATGTATACACATGCATGTGTGTATATACTTATACACACATACATGTATGCATGTGTGTATATACTTATACACACATACATGTATGCATGTGTATAGTATGTATACACATGCATGTGTGTATATACTTATACACATACATGTATGTATGTGTCTATAGTATGTATACACACATGCATACATGTATGTTTGTATAGTATGTATACACATGCATGTGTGTATATACTTATACACATACATGTATGCATGTGTGTATATACTTATACACACATACATGTATGCATGTGTGTATACATACTATACACACATGCATACATGTATGTGTGTATAGGATACTATACACACATACATACATACTTTGGCCAAAACATAGGTGCATGCCACCCGATACTATGGACTGTATGATAGTGTTCTAATACTGCCATTATATATATGCAAGTTGCAGGTCTACAATTACATGTTCTGCAATTGTTGTTTGAAGTTATATTTCAGTATGCTGTTACACTATGCACCATTCTTATATATGTTGCATATGCATATGCATATGCATATATGCAATTGTTGTATGAAGTTAAATTTCAGTATGCTGTTTGAGAAATGGTATTAACATAAGTAGGAGTCAGCATATGGTTAGTATGTTATGCATTTTTTGTATGATGTTATATTTCAGTATGTTGTTACACTATGTACCATTGTTTGATATGTTGCTCTTTTCCATTCACCTCAATTAGATGCGTGGTTAGTTTGTTCATCAATTACACTCAATCTTACATGTATGAATTTGTTGCTACACTATGTACAATTGTTTGATATGTTGTTCATTTCAAATCAGCTTGTAATGCCTTGTCATAATAACCTAAGGAATGTTGCATTTGTGTATAAAGGTGTAATAATTTTTTTTTTAAAAGTATTAAGGTTAACTTAATTAGTTGCATACATTCATTAAGTTACGCGACGTTACACTACTTGAGTTTCCATAGAAAACTTTAGTATTTCGTATTGCATATATTTAATTAATCATAAACTTAAAAATAAACATTGCATATCATTTGAAATTCCAGTCAAGATAATATAAAATACAAACATGTTTCTTACATTGCATTTGATAAGATATTACAATACTCATTCATCTAATGAGGTAGATCAATAATAGTTACAATTACATTTTACAATGTTCACCTCATATACAATTGAGGGATGTTTTCAAATACAAGATTTACAATTTACAATAAAGAAGTATACATATGCATCCAAGTACGAGCTCTCCATCCATGAAGCTCTCGTTGCCATGATCATAAACTGGGGACCCAACGGAGTAAGGAGCACGTTCCACCCAACCATGTGGTACCCGTAGGTCCACCCCCCGTGATAGGAGATAGTAATATGGCTACCTAGACATAATCTACTAACCCTAGACACAAGTACATAACTGACTGATGGTTACATTGCTTCCAGATTTTAGACAATCGAATGTACTAAGTACACAAGGTTAACTGTTATCTTAGGTGGAGTGTCATCACAATATTGCAAAGGTTACCCTGGTGTTTCTTCCTAGGTTCCGGCCCCCAACTTGGGTTACCTTGGTAACCTCTTACGAAACTCGACCCCGTTTGCAAGTTATTGCGGAATCAAATGCTTTTTAAAGTAACAAGACATCAATTTTCCATTCCAGGCCTTCTCATCTTATACTCAAGACTGAACTAGCTCAAGAGTCCATAAGTGAGGCATTTTAATCTTGTTAAAGATTTTTAATCTAACTACTGTGTTATTTAATTATCATTGACTTACTAACTCTTTGTAAGTTACCCTGACACCACTTTGTGTGTCGACCCTCACAAAGAGCCACTCCCCTAAACATAACATAGGAATTCTAAGTTCTCTATCTAGGGTAGACAAAGTGCACAAAATTCAACATATAATACCAAATATACCACAATGGACATCACAATCTGTTCACAAATATCAAGTGCACTACCCTAGTTTGTTCAAACACATGAAACCATGGTAAAATTTACTCCCTTGAAGAGACTACAACTGGAAGACTTGAAATCACATAAAAATATTCCCCATTTGCCCAATAAAAATTTAAAGCAACTTAAAGCAAATTCACGTCTATCATTTGGATTTACTAAATCCAGTCAATCAAGAATTAGTAGTATAAAATTAATCATCTGATACATAATTTATCTACCATCTAACATGAAAATCAAATCCATAATTATCCCAATTTTACAATCATGTTTAAAAATACAACTCCCTATTACAATAAAACAATATAATATTCTTTTCATATTCACTTAAATAATTTACTTCCTCATCACATAATTATTCATAAATTAATTTTAACAAATATTAAATTACCAAAATCAATTAATATAATTAATTTAAATAAATAAATATATATATATATATATACATATACTATATATTATTAATAATATATAATATATATAACACATAAACTACATAATATATATATTTATTTATTTTTTAACAAATCGAAATTAAATTTAAACCACACGAATTTCTGTTTGAAGCAAACGAAACGAAATTTTAACAAGCAAAGAACCACGGCCACGCAGTCTCCACTGTGGAGGGCACGCTGCCTGTGGGATAACGTCTCCTCCACAGTTCTGTGGAGGGCGCTGCCTTTTGGCAGCCGCTCCCCACAGAGCCGTGGTGAGCGCTGCCTCACAGCGGCCGCGCCCCCACAGTGGGAGCGGCGGGGTTGGGGTCTAACCCTAGCCCCTCCCAATTAATATTAAATACCAATAATAAAAAAATGAAACTATTCCGAATTAAATTTCGGATTTTTACTTAAAAATGGCAATTCGTGTTTATCTTTTTTCGCCGGTACGGCGATTTTGAAATTGCCAGATGAATAAAATATTAAATACTATTTTACAGTCCAATTTATATATGATATATATATATATATATATATATATATATATATATATATATATATATATATATATTATATATATATATATATATATATATATATATATATATATATATATATATATAATATATATATATATATATATTTCAACAGAGTTTTCTGATGAAGAAAATTAAGAAATTTTAGAGGGTTTTTCAACAAGGGTTACAATGGGGAAATTGGGAAAACTATATAATTTCAATACAACATTTCCAATTAAATCCTAAATTATTCCCCTCACAAAATTTAAATACTTTCTACAGAGAGTATACTACAGAAGTTTTTTGAATCCATCAAATCTTCACATGACAAATTACAGTGAACAATTTCTTTGCGAGAAGTACATGGATTTAAATTAAACTAATTTCTTTTCACAAACATTCCCTTCCAAAACAGACAAAATAAAATTCACAAGAAGAATACCTGTTTTCCTTTGCTTCAGAAAACTGACTGGTGAAGAGCTTTGCTTGTAGCTTCCACAATCCTTTCCCGAGAAACAATACCCAAATTGCAAACCAGAGATCTTCCACAAATTTTACAACCATACAAAAAGCATAAACCCAATTTTTTTTAAAACAGAGCACTGATATTTTTTTCCTGTGAAGAATTAGCATAATCCTGTATTTTTCCCAGATCCCCAAAATAACCTCCGGAAAATTCCTCAACCAAAAACAATAAATGCCACTGGCACACTTGTCGAGAAGAACAAAATATCTTCAACAACTTCTCGGCAATCTTGCCTTTCAAAATTGCATGCATTTTATTTATTTTAAAATTTCAATTTTTAAATTGCAAATATATTTAATAATAAAATATGCCATTTCCCAAAATAATAATAATTTCAAATTAAATCTATTCACACACATTTAAACAATTTTAATTTAATTAATTAATTTATTTAATTAAATGAATTTAATCTTAATGATCAAATTATTTAACCAAACAAACCAATTAATTAATTAAATAAAAATATAAAACTTATTTCTTTAACATTTAAAAATTAATTTAAATAACAGAAAATTAAGAAATAATAACTATCATTAAAATTAACAAAATTTTCCTTTTCAAGCAAATAATCCAAACAGGAAAAGATAAGACCATCTATGACTCTGGACTAAAACAGACAATGTACTGTGACCGGGTTAAAGACTAGACTAGGATAAACCATGCTACTACCTCCCAATCAACATATCCGTTGAGTCTTGACACGCTCAGACCTGAGTAACCAGGTGGAGTTGGTGTCATGTACCTGCAATCCTGCAACCAAGCAAATAACATGCATATATATAATCCATTGTACAGACACACCGTGCAGAGAAAATCACGGACATCACAGGGCACTCGCAAGCGAGTGATGTAATTTCGTTCTCCACACCAATACACGTCACATCAGACTGACAAATTAAATAACAGTTAGTCCATCATAAACATATATATAGCAATAATCAACTGAAGGAAAACATCTATGCTATATCAAAGCATATCAGAAAACAATAATCACCATACAATGTATCATCATGTCACAAAGTGAATCCACTGTCGCTCAAAATCAGCGATCAAATATCCAAACCAAGTACCAAAGTCTAACAGTATAAAAACATGCAACAAAAAACATAAGCATAAATGGAGGGGTACTACATAGCTCAATTAGATGCATGGTTAGTTTGTTCTTCAATTACACTCAATCTTAACATAAGTAGGAGTTAGCATATGGTTACTATGTTTTGCAATTGTTGTTTGAAGTAATATTTCAGTTTGCTGTTACACTATGCACCATTCTTATATATGTTGCATATGCATATGCATATATGCAATTGTTGTATGAAGTTAAATTTCAGTATGCTGTTTGAGAAATGGAATTAACATAAGTAGGAGTCAACATATGGTTAATTTGTCGTTCATTTCGAATCAGCTCAATTAAATGCATGGTTAGTTTGTTCTTCAATTACAATCGATCTTACATGTATGCATTTGTTGTTACACTATGTACCAAAGTTAGATATGCATATACAATATTCATATTGCATCTATGCAAATATGCATATTTGCAATATGCATATGCATATATGCAATTGTTGTATGAAGTTAAATTTCAGTATGTTGTTTGGGAAATGGTATTAACATAAGTAGGAGTTAGCATGTGCATGTGCATGTGCATACTATCAGAAATTTCCTTCTCCATTTACATTTAAATTAGATGAATGGTTAGTTTGTTCATCAATTACACTCCATCTTACATGTATGAGTTTCTTGTTACACTATGAAATTCAGTATGCTGTTTGAGAAATGGTATTAACATAAGTAGGAGTTTGCATATGCATATGTATGCGCATACTATCAGCAATTGTCTTGTCCATTTACATTTAAATGAGTGGACACCTTGTTAATTTCCATAACCATCCTTTATGTTGTCATTGGCAACTCTCCCTTTAAGCTCTGTTATGGTCAAAATATTTCCAACCCATTTGAATACAACATTACCATACATATGTATGCTGCACAGAATGATACAACATACTGAATTTTCAAATTAACTTCAAACAGCAGAGTCATACACCGTTATGATACATATATGTATAGATTACTATAGATAGATACATCAATTTCCTCTTGCAGAGATAAATATATACATATGTTTCATATTGCAGAGATAGACAGTAACATGATGGAATATGTTGTCTCTATGGTATCCATACTGATGTTTCAAGTTAGAAACATTCAAAACAAAAAAAGTTCAAACATCATTTCGAATCCATCAAGAAGTTCACAACAAAAAACTAGCAACCAAACATTCAAATCAATCGAAAAATGTAGGAAAACTAAAATTTGATGGCAAGCTATCTTATGAGTTGGATGTGGCCTGTGATGGAGAAGGACTCCATGATTGAGTTGGTTGGATTATGCTTGGGGTGGGTGAGGTTTGATAGGCATGTAAGCGAGGACTCCAACTCTCATATGGTTGGCTTCTTGTGGGGCTAGGTGAGTGTGTATAGGAGAGCGATTGAGAAGGACTCCAACTCTGAAATGTTTGGCTGGTAGCTTGGGTAGGTGATGGACAATATTGGGGGCATTGAATAGATACGAAATCTGTGAAGATCCTATGGCGGTCAGGAAAGGGATTTAGAGGGCTGTTGAGTCTCCTCTCCTTTACACCATTTGCTTGTGCCTTCTCCAACTCTTTTTCCCTTTTTACGGCTTCCTTTTCTCTTTGTTGGTCCTCCCTTTTTTTTCCTTCTCCTTCTTTTGCAGCTCCTTTTCAGCCTCTGTTACCACTCGTTGCTTTTCCTTTTCAATTCTCATAAGACTTTTCGCCTCCAATTCTGCAATCCTTTCTATCTTGCGCTCTGCAAGCTGTTGCTTCTTCCTCAATTTCAATTCTTCTAGTTCCTTCTTCTTTTCGTCTTGTTCACTTAGCATTGCCATGAAGTCATTAGCAGTTAGGAGTTGGGATCCTCTTTGCAAGTTGATCCCACGGTCAACTACCTTATTAGACTTGTCTTTCACCACATGAACCGGTAGCTTCAAGAATTGTGAGATGCGTGAAGTTTGTTGGCCTCCCAAAGGCTCAATCAAATCAGCATTATTTGTTTTTGGCATCTCACTATCTGTAGCATTCGTTCTATCTCCTAACTGCTCACTGTCACTGTCTCCAGAATCAACATAGAAATGTACTAACGTATTGGGACCCATGCAGTGCGGTGGGGATGGCATTGAAAGACTTTGTTCTTCGTCCACATGCATATCCATAGCAAGATTGGCAGCACCATCAAAGAGCTAGGAGGGCTGCTTAGGTGGAGTTGGAAGGGAAAGAGATATGTCTCCAATAGTACTCTGGTCTCCCAAGACTGCTGGTTCAAGTCGTTCATTGGAATTTGAAACAACAAATTCATACATGTAAGTTTGAGAGTATTTGAAGAACAAACGAATCCAATCCATGTAATTTAAATGCAAATAGAGAAGGCAATTGCTGACAGTATCATAATCCAATCCAATCCAATCCACAACCATATGCATATGCTGAATCTTACTTATGATAATCCCATTTCTCAAACAACATACTGAATTTTATCTTCATACAACATATGCATATGCTGACTCTTAATTATGATAATACCATTTCTCAAACAGCATACTGAAATTTATCTTCATACAACAATTGCATATTGCATATTGCATATGCCGACTCTTACTTATGTTAATACCATTTCTCAAAACAACATAGTGAAATTTAACTTCATACAACATATGCATTTATGCAATGCATATGCATATTGCATATATGCATATATAATTTCATACAACAAATGCAGAACATAGTGTAACAACAAATGCATACATGTAAGATCGATAGTAATTGAAGAACAAACTAACCATACATCTAATTGAGCTGATTGGAAATGAGCAACATATCAAACAATGGTACATAGTGTAACAACATACTGAAATATGACATCATACAACAAATGCAGAACATACTAACCATATGCTGACTCCTACTTATGTTAATACCATTTCTCAAACAGCATACTGAAATTTATCTTCATACAACAATTGCATATATGCATATGCATATTGCATATTGCATATGCCGACTCCTACTTATGTTAATACCATTTCTCAAAACAACATAGTGAAACTTAACTTCATACAACATATGCATATATGCAATGCATATGCATATTGCATATATGTGTATATAATTTCATACAACAAATGCATACATGTAAGATCGATAGTAATTGAAGAACAAACTAACCATACATCTAATTGAGCTGATTGGAAATGAGCAACATATCAAACAATGGTACATAGTGTAACAACATACTGAATATGACATCATACAACAAATGCATAACATACTAACCATATGCTGACTCCTACTTATGTTAATGCCATTTCTCAAACATCATACTGAAATTTATTTTCATACAACAATTGCATATATGCATATGCATATTGCATATTGCATATGCCGACTCCTACTTATGTTAATACCATTTCTCAAAATAGCATAGTGAAATTTAACTTCATACAACATATGCATATATACAATGCATATGCATATTGCATATATGCGTATATAATTTCATACAACAAATGCATACATGTAAGATCGATAGTAATTGAAGAACAAACTAACCATACATCTAATTGAGCTGATTGGAAATGAGCAACATATCAAACAATGGTACATAGTGTAACAACTTACTGAAATATGACATCATACAACAAATGCAGAACATACTAACCATATGCTGACTCCTACTTATGTTAATACCATTTCTTAAACAACATACGAAAATTTATCTTCATACAACAATTGCATATATGCATATGCATATTGCATATTGCATATGCCGACTCCTACTTATGTTAATACCATTTCTCAAAACAGCATAGTGAAATTTAACTTCATACAACATATGCATATATGCAATGCATATGCATATTGCATATATGCATATATAATTTCATACAACAAATACAAAACATAGTGTAACAACAAATGCATACATGTAAGATTGATAGTAATTGAAGAACAAACTAACCATACATCTAATTGAGCTGATTGGAAATGAGCAACATATCAAACAATGGTACATAGTGTAACAACATACTGAAATATGACATCATACAACAAATGCAGAACATACTAACCATATGCTGACTCCTACTTATGTTAATACCATTTCTCAAATAGCATACTGAAATTTATCTTCATACAACAATTGCATATTGCATATGCCGACTCCTACTTATGTTAATACCATTTCTCAAAACAACATAGTGAAATTTAACTTCATACAACATATAGATATATGCAATGCATATGCATATTGCATATATGCGTATATAATTTCATACAACAAATGCATACATGTAAGATCGATAGTAATTGAAGAACAAACTAACCATACATCTAATTGAGCTGATTGGAAATGAGCAACATATCAAACAATGGTACATAGTGTAACAACATACTGAAATATGACATCATACAACAAATGCAGAACATACTAACCATATGCTGACTCCTACTTATGTTAATACCATTTCTCAAACAGCATACTAAAATTTATCTTCATACAACAATTGCATATATGCATATGCATATTGCATATTGCATATGCCAACTCCTACTTATGTTAATACCATTTCTCAAAACAACATAGTGAAATTTAACTTCATACAACATATGCATATTGCATATATGTGTATATAATTTCATACAACAAATGCAAAACATAGTGTAACAACAAATGCATACATGTAAGATTGATAGTAATTGAAGAACAAACTAACCATACATCTAATTGAGCTGATTGGAAATGAGCAACATATCAAACAATGGTACATAGTGTAACAACATATTGAAATATGACATCATACAACAAATGCAAAACATACTAACCATATGCTGACTCCTACTTATGTTAATACCATTTCTCAAACAACATACTGAAATTTATCTTCATACAACAATTGCATATATGCATATGCATATTGCATATTGCATATGCCGACTCCTACTTATGTTAATACCATTTCTCAAAACAACATAGTGAAATTTAACTTCATACAACATATGCATATATGCAATGCATATGCATATTGCATATATGCGTATATAATTTCATACAACAAATGCATACATGTAAGATTGATAGTAATTGAAGAACAAACTAACCATACATCTAATTGAGCTGATTGGAAATATGCAACATATCAAACAATGGTACATAGTGTAACAACATACTGAAATATGACATCATACAACAAATGCAGAACATACTAACCATATGCTGACTCCTACTTATGTTAATACCATTTCTCAAACAACATACTGAAATTTAACTTCATACAACAATTGCATATAAAATATGCATATTGCAAATATGCATATGCAGATTTGCATATATATGCATCTAAAAATGGTGCATAGTGTAACAAAAAATGCATACATGTAAGATCGATTGTAATTGAAGAACAAACTAACCATACATCTAATTGAGCTGATTCGAAATAAGCAACATATCAAACAATGGTACATAGTGTAACAACATACTGAAATATAACTTCATACAACAAATGCAGAACATACTAACCATTCATCCCATTTTGCTGATCTCCAACTTCTGCAGTTCCAACATTAGACTCACCCTCAGTGACTGCCAAACCATTGTTGGAAAGGCTTAGAATGTTTGTAGCAGCTGATGCTTCCTCGGGGGCAGCAAAGTGGAATGTCTCGCTAACCCTCATGTCATTATCCAAAGCATTTCGATCAAATGGCCAAATACTTGTCCTCTTGAAGCCAGCTGTAATGTTTGAAAAAGTCAATGACTTTTGAAAAGCTAGGCTGCCAAGTGTAGCCAATTCTGCCCTTCTTATCTCCAGATTTGGATGTCTAATGGTCCAATTTGTTCTTTCCTTTTTGAAGTTACACTTGAAAGAGGAGAAAACACTCACATCAAGAGGCTGCAACTTGTGTGATGTGTGGGCGGGTAGGGTGAGCAAGTCAATACCAAGCTCCCTTGCTTTGGTAATGGTAGAGAAGGCTACATGGCTGCCATGCCCATCAAATATCAAGAGGTGTCTATGGGTGGGTGAGCAACCCCCAGGTACTTGCATAGCAAAGAACTTGAGCCATTTGATAAATAGCACTTTCGTCATCCATGTGTGAGGTTGAACAACCATCAATGCTCCTGGCTCACAGTTGGCTATGTAGTTTTGCACATTTTTTTTGCTCTTGAACAAATAAAAACCTGGAAGTTTTTGACCTGTAGCGTTTACACATGCTAGAATAGTGATCCACTCCCGGCTCTTTGGGATAATGTAAGCAACACTTCTCACACCTTTCATGGCAAGCACCTTCATGTTACCATTCCGGCCAGCTTGTAGCCCTGTCTCATCATAGTTCCAAATCCTCTACGGTCCATAGTTCCCTCCTACATATGCCTTCTCCAAAGTGTCGTAGAAAGAACTTACAACCGATTGCCTCAGATTTATAGCACGGTCTCTATCTTGACCTTGGGCTCTTCTCAAGCAGAGATCAGGATGCCTTCTTTTGAATCCTGTCCACCATGACTTGCCAGGAAGCCCATTCTTGAAGGGATTATTCCTTGTTTCACATATTTGGGCCACTTCCGTTTTCAGATTGATGATCTCCAAACCTTGGCCAATAGCAGCCATCTCCTTGCACCATTCGATGATCAATGACTCTTCCTCCTTAGTTAGGACTGTTGGGGGCCCTTTCCTTTTTGTAGTGGTCATACCACCTAGCCAATTGGACAATGTTGAGGTAGGAATACCCCACTTTTTTGCTGCACCTCTAGTTGACGAGCCGTAGTCTTTGAAATCTTCAAGGGCATGGTCCATGTCAGCCTGGGTCCATTCATGGCTCGATGCAACCTTTTTGGTTGATACAGCTGGGTTAGCTTGCACTACAGATTCGATTGGTTGTTCCAAAACAATTTCTACCTCCTCCTCACTACTTGGTTCTTCAGTTCGCTGGTGAACAGGAATGACAACATCCTCCTCATCGCTATGTGGCAGATGCACACCTCTCTTGTGTGCAGGCATAGTTGTCCGGATCCACTTTTGTGGAGGCTTCCTCCTTGAAGATCGCCTGATATTTGTTTGCACATTTATCTTTCTCTGTATTGAACCAACACAGTGATTAGTAAACAACATACACTTAATATTGAAAATAATGATACCAACTGAAACAACGAATCCATACATTTACTATTGACTGTAATTGAAGAACAAGCTAACCATGCATATAATTGACATAGCATTATGATACACATATATGAACTTGCAACAGCAGCATGATACAAAAATTTATATCTTCTAACAGCTTTGCAAGACAGTAAAGGGTTTCAAATATTTCTATCATACTGCTGTTTCAAGTTGTGTTAATGTTTCATAATGTTGTTGAGATATTCTTCGCATACTGTCAGTACAATTGAAGAACAGACAAAGCATACATCTAATTAAGTTGAATGTAATCGATGGTGGGTAGGGTAACTTTGAGCGAGGGGTCCACGTCATCAGCGTCCGAGTCAACTAATTTTTTTTTCCACGTGCCTTCACTGTCGAGCTGGCATTATGCAACTTTTATATATGTATGTATATATCTATTTGAGTTCTAACTGCATGCACTGCAGGGCAAGAGTGTTTTGATGTGGCGTAAATATCGACCCCTCTCCCTTACAGCTAACTTTGATGATGGTTGAGTCCTACTTATGTTAGTACCATTTATCAAACAACATAGTAACATAAGTAGGAGTTAGCCATTATGACAGTTGACTGTAAGGGATAGGGGCCGATATTTACAGTCACTTTAATTGAACAAACAAATCATACATCTAATTAGGTTCAATGTAAATGAGGACATACATACAGTCACTTTGCAGAGATAGATAGATAATTAATTTGAATGTGAATGAACAAGGTATAAATTGAATGTACATACCTATATTTGGTGATGAACCGTACAGTAATATACAAATTTGACTATGCAATATATATATATACATGCAGAGATAGATAGATACCTAATTTGAATGTAAATGAACAAGGTATAAATTGAATGTAGATACCTATATTTGTTGATCAACTATTTAGTAATATATTAATTTCAATTTGCAAAATAGAAATATACATACCTTGTTAATTTAAATTCAAATTAGGTTATCTATCTCTCTGCAAATATATATATATATATATATATATATATATATATATATTTCCCACAACCCTATCCATTGTCATGAATACCTATATTTGGTGATGAACCGTACAGTAATATATAAATTTGACTATGCAATATATATATATATATATATATATATATATATGCAGAGATAGATAGATACCTAATTTGAATGTAAATGAACAAGGTATAAATTGAATGTAGATACCTATATTTGTTGATCAACTGTTCAGTAATATATTAATTTCAATTTGCAAAATAGAAATATACATACCTTGTTAATTTACATTCAAATTAGGTTATCTATCTATCTCTCTGCAAATATATATATAT
>VDFB02164019.1:0-28161 GCA_007258455.2 Sequoia sempervirens
CGTTTTCTTCACTCCCTCCTTCAAATTCACTCCTTCAACATGCATTTCATCTTCTTCACAACTTCAAGCATTCAACTTCACACTCTTGCACTCACTCTCAAGTATTCTAGTAGCACCTTTGCACCTCATTGCAGCAAATACATCACTCCATCACTTCGATAGAGCAAGTTGGGGACAACACCATTGCAGCAGAGGCTTGAGTACTCTCATTTTCTCCCCTAAGCAGCCTTGAGTTCTCTTGGTGGAGGTGGTAAGCTTCCCTTTCCTCTCCTCTATCACTTGGTTTAGTAAGCACACTTATTGTTTTGTAGTGCTTTAGTGCTCTTTACTACATTGTTTTCTTTATCTCGCTTTCTTGGTTGTCCATGGAGGTGGAAACACCTAAATAGGGGTCTGACTGAGGCAAACCCCTAATACAACCACCTAAAAAATTTCCTCCCCTTTGTGTGTAGGTGGACATGCTTTCAAGGAGCTAGCTGGTGAATGAGTTTCTTTGTGAGATCCTTCTTGTCACCTTGACTCTTATATTTTTTCTTTACCACATTAGAGAATATTTCATTTACTTAATCACGTTATTTTGGCCCTTTAGTAGTAGTTAGTTGGGTCGTTAGCTTGTTTTCTTAGGTTTGACCTTGTCTTTGTAGTTGTCTGGTCATACAAACACCAGTGCATCGCGTTGTCGTACTAGGACCGCACTTTCGTCCTCAGGCAGAGAGCTTCCTAAGGCTTAGTGTTGGACCTAAAAACTGGCTCGCCTAGCCCCATTCTGTATTTTGGTTATGTAGAGTGCTTAAAGGACTTTATAATACTCATCATTCTCGTCCCGCATATCCTAACATCCCGCTAAGCTAAGGTAAGTTAGGGCAACCTTCCGCATCTTGGCCCTCTATGACTTGGGGTGTTGCATGTGGTGGTCCCCCTCTCTTACACAACCCACTTGAATTAGGGACCCACTAATCCTTTTTTACCTTATAATGTTCCCACAACCAAATTCATGTGTGATTCCCTTACTACTATAGATATTAGTTTAGGGTTTAAACCATGCTCTCCATCCAAAATACTATGAGTTGGTCTCATTATCATACATTGCTTTATGGTATGCACTTACATTGATTATCTTGAGCATTATATTGTCTTATGTATTTGTGCTACTTATATCTAGCTATCTTGATCTTTAAATTGTCTTAAGATCCTTCATTGATATATCTTGCTAGTTTAGAGAATTTCCATCATTTTCTAATTTGGTCTAAAATTGTTACATCTTGTTATGTTTTAGAGCATTTTAACATGATGGCAATGTATTGCTACATTATGTCTACATGGTCTTATCTTTCCATATCTACATCATAAAGCATGTATGTTTTGATCCTATATTACTATATATTACTTTGAGATTTTATTTTACTTTTCACATATGTACATCAATTTTCCAATTCATAAATTAATTAAACATTGATATAAATTCCATTTACAGATTTGATATAATTTTTTCAATTAATTAAACATTAATATAAATTTAAAATAAACTTATCAATTTCAATATAAAAATATTGATAAAAATGTGATAAAAATTTAAATTAATTAAACATTAGTATAAAATTGAATGTTTAAATTTATTGATTTCAATATAAAAGTAAGATTAAAGAATTATACATTTATCAATATTTACATTTGTCCAAATTGGTTTAATCTTAACTTCAACAAGGCTCCTAAAGGTAACCATGTTCTAGTTGGAGCATGAAGTATCATTAATGTGATGGCTTCTTTTACTTTGCATCTAAGGGTTAAGTCTAACCATGATGTGGAGACTTTTGTTGTGTTTGTGGGAATTCAATTATCCAAAGAGGTTGTTTTTAAGTGTCTATTAATTGTGGGGGACTCTCTCAACATAGTGAGCTACTTGAGGTATGTTAAGGAACCTAGTTGGATGATTAGAAATACTATCAATGAAATTCATGCTTTTTTGGTTTGGTTCAAAATTTTCTCTTTCAACCACACTTATAAGGAAGGCAACATTTTTAAGGATATACAAGGTAGTAGTAGAGTATACTTTCCTCAAGTATCATCACTTTATAACTTTAAAGAATTGGCCAAGTAAGGTCATAAGATGTAATGCTTTTACATGGTTAGAAAAATTTAGTAGAATGATAACCTATGGTAATATTATCAAATGAGGCTTTGATTTCCCTTTGAGATGTTGCTTGTGTGGTAATGCAAAGAAAATTGTTGATTATTTTCTCATCCATTATTCATTTTCTTCTTCAATATGGTATAAAATGCTAAACTTGTTTGGCCTAGCTTGGGTTTTGCCTAGGTTAGCTAGAATGTTAATTTGTAGTTGGCTAAAAGGGTTGAAAAAATTGTGGAGCTTTTGTAATATAGTATTAATGTGCACTTAATGGGATATTTGGATAGAGAGGAACTCTAGAACATTAAAGCAAAAAGAAGCTACTAAAGATCGCTATTTGAATAGAATATTTTCTTCTATCAAAGAATATGCCCCAACGCTTGTTAAGAAGGTAAATTTTTATTTTTTCCACTTTGATTATATGGTGCTAAATAATTGAGGATTGAAAACTTCTATCCCCATTTAATGGGTAAGAAGGAAAAACAAAAGAAAATTTCAAGGTATGAAAAGATAGGTAGATATGGGAGGAAAAAAATGTGAAATGACTGCCAAATGGAGTGACAAAATTGAACTTTGATGTGTTGGAATTGTGTGCCTCAATCCCATAGCCTGTGAGAAATTTCGGTGTGACTGTTGAGATGTCTGGTCGATCTGCTAGTTGATCCTGAATTGTCGTTGAGACCTCCTGAATGTCTTGGCGATCGGCATAACCAGAACCTTTGACGTAACCTAGGACAGTCGGAATATTGTCTCGGCGATGGTAGAAATTCTGGCCAATATCGACGTGACCCTTGGTTTGTCTAACCGATGCAGTAATCGGTATGACTTGCTCTTATCGGAATGTGTCTTAGCGATAAGAGATGTCTCGCCGACAATGTTACTTTCAGAGTCATCGGGATAACATAAGGGTTCGGTAGGAACTCTTGGCGAAAGGGAGATCTCTGGCCGACAAGCCACTCTTATCGAATATCGAGGAGACTTTGGGCGAAAAGCGGTGTCGGGGAGACCTTTGGCCAAAAGGCTTGCTTCGGTATGAAGTCTCAACGATAGCGGAAGTCTTGCCGATAGTTTTCACTTGGAGTCTTTGGGGTAACACGGAGGCTTCGCTATGAACTCTTGGCGACTTATGTTTGTCTCATCGATGCCCATCGGGGTAACTTGGAAGTCTCGGTAAGAATTCTTGCCGACAGTGGGTTCTCTCGCCAATAGGTGTGAACATCGTTGTAACCTCTTGGCGATAGCGATAAGTCCTGCCGATGGTTGTTTGTTTCAGTATGACATGAAGGCTCGGTGTAATCTCTTGGAAATAGCGGTAAGTCTTGCCGAATAGCGATACATGTGATGGATATCGGTATGATGTCTTGGCGACAAGGAGAATTCTGAGCGATAGCTTTCTGAACTCGGTGTAACCTCTTGCCGATAGTGAGGACTCTTGGCGACAGCTACAGTCAGGTCTTATGGCATCAGGGAGACACAGTTAGTGTCTCACTGACATGCGAATACAGGTTGAATGCCTCTGACCGATTGGGAGACCATCCTACGTGGTGTGTCTTCGACCAATCAGAGAAGCCGAATGGGAACCGTTGGAAGTTAGTCTGTTGTGGTCATTCTGTGAGGAAGTTCAACAAATAGAGACGACATGGATATACTTTGGAATTGCAGATGATGTTCAGTTCCATGAACAGTTGTTCAATACAGGTGAGCGATAGAGTGAGGGCCGAGTGGCTGGCTGGAAGGCCGAGGCCATGAGGCCGAAACAGAGGAAGTGAGAGGCAGGGTTATGCTGCCAAATTCTCTCCTGATCAAGGATTGAATGCCATGGTTGATCTCTCATGTTGATCTGTACTGTATCCTGTGTGAGGGTATTGCAACAGTACGAAGATTGTTTGGTTTGAGAGGTTGATCAGGAAATGTACAGAGGGAGAGTTGGTTACCAGATTGGATCTAGAATGAACAAGATGTAATATCTGAAAATGCTATGAGCCTAAATTGTATTGTAACCTTCAGTTGCTAAATAATACAATGGCTCGATCTTTGGAGTGTGGGGTTTTTTACCCGAAAGGGTTTTCCCCACGTAAATTTGTGTGTTCTGGTTTTATGTCTTATCTTTCATCTATGTTGGTTTTGCTTCTAGAATCTGTTATTGCACGATGTTTAATTTACATGTGCTTCTCTCAGAAGGATTAATGTGGGAAATGAACTGTGTCTATTTCTGCTTTAGGACATAGTTGTACGTGTCTTTGAGGCAATCTAATCGAAATTGAAGTTACCGAAGGCACCACTGTTCTTGGAGATTTCTCTAAGATGCCCTAAATATCCCTAACATGATGGACATCTAGAGGTAATCCAACTCTAGTAGGAAAAGGTTTTATGTTGAGAGACTGAAAAGGTAGCTTAATCAATTGAGGATATTTATTCTTTAGGTATAAAACTAATGATGAAGTGGGGTGGGAAGCTCTATTAGTAATCTTGGGAGTAGCTATTTCTAATAAATTAAAACATTTGATAGTAGAATGAGATTCTTTGGTAGTTATGACTACACTTCAAAAAGGATCAATTCCAAATTGGTGACTCAATTGTTATGTCTAAGAGATGCTTGGTCTAAAAGATAAATTTGAAGATATTCGCCCCACCATTATAGAAATCCTTTAGATACAACTAGACATATTACTTAAAAAATATAGGAATAGAACAAGAGCCAATTATCAATGTTTATAGTCATCTCTTGATTTCTTGGAAAAAATTACATCATCCTAGTTTTCAACCTTCTTGAATGTTGTGTTCAGTGTTATTTACCAAGATCAATATTAATTATCAAGAGGGTATCTTTTTCCAAGGTGAGATTTTCCTACTAGTATTCATGCCCTTTATCCTAAGTGTGGCAAAGGTTGGTACTTAGGATTTCCTATGGATGACAAATTTTTAGTTTCCATAAATTGAGTAAAATTTGAATAAACACATATGATGGAGGATTTTGAAAATCATGTCAAGCTTTGTGGTTGTAGTGGATTGATAGATGTTTTGGAACTCTATGACTAAAGGGGTGCTACAATGACATGGGAATTAATGGTATGAAGTTTTGGAGTGTGGTACCACATTTATATAGTGGCTTTAGCTTAATGGGATGTGTGCAAGGTTTTTTGAAGCTATGGTTGGTAGCACATTTGGTTTTTCTACTTAAAGGTGGTAATCATTTGTTTGTGTTAGTTGGTATAGTGAGCATGTGTGTCTCTAACAAAGGGAAAGAGAAAAAGTGTTGTTGGTTAGGCATAGATAGGTGATTAAATAAAATCTATTCATTTGATTTAATGTAACATTAGAGTTCATAAAATGAGTGTTGGGAGAGATGGGATGAGATTTAGGGAATGGGCTAAAGGTAGTCGTTAGAGGAAAATTTATCTCTAGTCTTGCATTTTTTGTTCTTGAGCCTACCCTAAGGATCTTCTTAATTTTTTCTCCCCAATTTGGAGACATGGATATAGTGAATAATGGTGATGCACTAGGGTTTTCAAAGAAGGTAGTTGCAAAAGGAATGGAATGAGAAAATTTTATAAACTCACCAAATCTTAAGGATGGAGATGAGTAGAGGTAATAAAGTTGCATCAAGATTGATGTCCTTCATACATTACACAGTGTTGTTAGAAAATTGTTATAGGTTTGTATGTAACCCACTAACATGGTTGTGTGGAGGTAGGAAGTGATTACACAACTTTTGTATTATATGGAAGGATGGTACAAGGGCATGCCATCACAAGGAGTTGTGTATTGATACACATTTTTCTCTCTAATTGTGGAGATGAGAGATGGTGTAGCTACAAGAAGAGTATGTTGAGGATCAATGTATGGGGTATCATCCCAACAAGAAAAATGTACTATAAAAATAACTAAATCTTGCGCAAAACCCATGCAAAGGTGATAGGATCATAACAAATTTTTTAATTAAAAACCATTAACAAAGAAAAATTAAATCATTTCATCCTTTTTTCTATGCAATTTGAGAACCATAGGAGTCGTAGCTTATTTTTTAGAATCACTTCTCAAAATTATATTTTATTCCTACTAGTGTTTATCATCATCATCCTCATTTGAGGATGACAACAATATTGAAAGAATTTTATTAATTTTATTTAAGAGAGAATCACTTATGTAATATTCCTTTACATGAAACAATTTTGAGGACCAGATAGTCTTAATTGTGTTGAATGGATGAGGAATGGGAATGTAAGCCTCAATAGATTTTGAAGTTTCCACCTAAGATGTGGATGCAAGCATATTCACCAATTTTTTTCTACTTGAAGAATAGTTTTGAAAAAGTGATTCAATAAATCTACCTTTAAGAGAAGTTGAAGGCATATGCTCTTTCTTTATATTTTGTTTTCCTACATTGTCTTTATTTTTTAATTTGTTCTCCTTAGCAAGAACTACCAACTACTTTACCACTTAGTTGACCACCGCCCAAGCCTTCGAAGGGGATTTAGGAGAACCGGGGATTTAGGAGAACCCATCACCTCTCATATTTTCACATTTGGAAAACCACTACCCTAGACTTGCTTTAGTGAAGACTTGGGAGATGAGCTATCCAATTCATCAAAAGAATTAAGCAGTATTTGATTAACAAATAAATGTGCTAACACATGCTCCTTCCACTAAGTATATTTTCTTGATGAGGAAGGCTTAATAGATCGATAGTTAGTATCAATGTGCACCACTTGAAAGCATTTTCAAAATGACTAGAAACATTTTCATGATATAAAATTATTTTTTGTACCTTATCTTTAAGAGAAGTTGAAGGCATATGCTCTTTCTTTATATTTTGTTTTCCTACATTGTCTTTATTTTTTTATTTGTTCTCCTTAGCAAGAACTACCAACTACTTTACCACTTAGTTGACCACCGCCCAAGCCTTTGAAGGGGATTCAGGAGAACCCATCACCTCTCATATTTTCACATTTGGAAAACTACTACCCTAGACTTGCTTTAGTGAAGACTTGGGAGATGAACTATCCAATTCATCAAAAGAATTAAGCAGTATTTGATTAACAAATAAATGTGCTAACACATGCTCCTTCCACTAAGTAGATTTTCTTGATGAGAAAGGCTTAATAGATCGATAGTTAGTATCAATGTGCACCACTTTAAAGCATTTTCAGAATGACTAGAAACATTTTCATGATATAAAATTATTTTTTGTACCCTATCTTTAGCCTTCAACCAAACTTCATCAAGAAAGCCTTTCAATATGTCAATTTCTACTTCTATACAAGCTATTATTGAATGGATTAACCCATTAGGTGTTGGGTAAATTAACAAGAATCTACCAAATAAATTTTTAATACCTTGAAAACAAGAATCAACCTATAATTATAGATGTAGATAAGGAAAATGCACCCATATAAGCATAAGTGAGAAAGACTCTATTGTTGGGTTAAAAGTTAGAGACCAAGGTTTAATCAACAAAACATGGCCCATCCCAAAAACAAGGCCCATAGCCTAAAATATGCTCATTATCCTCTATATATTTATATAAAAACACAAATAAACCTTGAGCACTTGGATATATCTCTATTGTGTTAGTTTGAAAAGAGTTATTACCAAACTAGTTAGATATTAACTTATCTAGAAGGGTCCTAGTCACACAAGTCTTAAGCTCACCTAGGAGACATCTCGCTTTTCGTCTCACCTCATATGGACTCACCAAGTGTCCCAAAAAATTTCCATAGATTCCTACACATGTTTCACTCTTGGAGGGGTAGCCATAGTTTCACTCCTAGCATCTCACCTCCTTATCCTTGCCTTTTGTAAGGCTCTTTTGTACATGAACTGCATGCTGCTTATTACATTCATTCTCATTTTGCATATTGTTCATTTGTGGAAGTGTGTTTGATCTTGCGAGTGATCATGACTACTCCAATATGTTGGAAATAGGATACCATTTAATTGCAATCCTAAAAATTATTTATTTCATGTATCTCCTAAGTCCTTGGAAAGTGTTCTCAAACACTAAGATTAGAGAGAGATTAATATTTGATGAAATAATCATGTTAATTGACATTTGTAATTAATTCTAAATGTTAGGAGCACGTGAGGGCATCCAATATGAGTTCTTAAATAATAGGGGCACATGGGGTGCCCACATGGTAGGTGACACTCACCTTGAGTTTAGTTAACTATTTGGAGTAAGACATAACACTTCTGAATGCATGTAAAGATCCTAGGAGTTAGGGTTTGATGTTTACATGCATGAAGTTTAGTTTAGTTTAGTTTAGTTCAGTTAAGTTTAGAATCAGTTTAGTTTAGTTTAGTTTAGTTCAGTTCAGCTCAGTTCAGTTCAGTTCAGTTCAGTTATGGTTCAGTTATCTTCAGTTGGTTTTAGTTGAATGCTAGTTGACTTTAGTTAACTTGGAATGCATGACTAATGACTTGAGTTGCATGAAAAATAACAGGGACTACCTTCAATTAATAGGGGATGATCATTCTTGCATGAATGGTGTTGAGAAATGTTTCAATTAACAAGAAATGACTTGGACCCAACTTGGGCGCCCAAGTTGGCTTCTTGGAATTAACTCCTTTGCATGGTAAGATATTTCAGAAGGCTAAGTTAAGTGGGCCCACACTTGGGCACCTACTTTGAGGATGAAGCCTTGAAGATATTTATAGAATAAAGGTTGAGTTACTACTTTAGTTTGGGATGCCCAAATGCATGAAGATGAGGATTTGACATTGTTCTTCACAGCATAACTTTATTTGCAAGAGATAGGCATACCTTTTAGGGATAGGGCTTGAGCATTGTAATTGTAACTCAATTGGAGTTTACAAAGTTAATCAAAGCCTACTTATCTCAACCAAGTTGAAGAGAGTTATTATTAGTTTTATTGTAGGTTGTGAAGAAGATTTGGTGAAGGAAAAAGAAGCATTCTCAAGTAAGAATTGGAGTTATTGTAATCTACTTCAGAGATTAAATAATACATTGATTCTTGGTGGAGTTTTTTCCCGAAAGGGTTTCTCCATGGTATATGCTTGTGTAATTTTTCTAATATCTTGTCTAATTCTTCTACAACTTATGTCTTCATTCTACAAATGATAAAATGAATTAATCAAATAATCACCCACAAAGAATCTATAACAAAGAATACATATTTAGATCAACACATATAATAGTTTTACAAAGTATTAAGCTACATAAACACCTCAATTTTCAACACAATATGGTATTAGAGCCAGCATGCAAATCTCTTCGAAAATTGGCTTGAATTTGTGAGGGTCATGGGCATCAAATTTCAAACAGTGTGTCTTGGAGTGAAACAAACACTACAATTGCACTTAGAGGGGCCAAGAAACGAATTTTTATAATACTCAAGTTTTTTATGAAATTTCTTGGGGGCATTTTTTGAATAATGGGGTTTTAATATCTATGTTGTTCATCATTTTTTTAAGGTTTGTAAGCCATACTAGCTCTATGTCTTCATTATCCACCTCATGACATGAACTACAATCATCCTTCTAAGGACACTTGTAAGAACTCACAAAGAACATGTCTATAAATGCATTCATGTAAAGTGCCAATTGATTTTGTGTTCCTTAGGGGGAGATTTTGCATAGCTATTGTGTCTCTTTTGTACTTGCATTAAATTATAAAGTTTCATGGGAGGTTGTGTAGTGTCTTATTTTTTTCGATCACATCTTTGTTAACTAGGTGTCCCTCCATGAAAATAATGAATCCTATTGATTCTCACCTCATATGTGTGTGTCTTGGTTTTTGCACACCCTTTTTAGTTGTGTGTACATCATATTGAACTTGATGTTACTTCTATATTCTCTTGCACACATGTGCTACATTTCAATTGATCTGCCTATACCTCTCCCTTGTCAACATTAAGGGGTTATCATCACATGGTTATGCTATTTTTTCCTTGGTTTCAGTGGAACAATGGAGCAGCCTTCTACTTTTTCAATTGATCATAATTTATGAGTTTTCACTTATTTAGAGTTCCATGCACATTTAGTAGTGTACTAAAGGTCATTCATGAAGTGTTTTTGTGTTCCTTGATCACAATGCTATCTACATCTTCAATTTCACATAGTGTTTTTGCCTCCATGCCATATGTGTATTCATGGTTGAGTAGTGTACTTGATGTCACTCATGCAGTGTTTTATATCTTCTACATTGGTCTATAGCCTTTAAAGGTCTGTTGATTCCAATAGATGCCATCAATTCATCTTTAGCATAGTTTGCATCTTATACATGCTTCAAGAGTTATTCATCATCGTGATCCTATCTTCATGGGACATCTTTTGAGGAGGTTTCTTTCATTCTCTTTCTCTTTTTTGGAGAGTTTTGTTCCCACTAGGTTTTCTCCTTGTTAGAATTGTGAAACAAGCACAAAACCACAAGCCACAAGATCAAACAACAAACAAGTACACCTTCCATGCAAGAGATCTGCAAACAAATATATGCAATTATCTTCAAACAAGAAAAAGCCACAGAAGAGAGAAAACTTTCAAGAAGATATGAAAGCTACAGATATTCTCCCGCTTAATAATTACAATGAGATCAATCCTTATAAAAGGAGATCAAGAAACCCTAAAGTGAAACCTAAAAGGGAAACCCTAGTGTGCACACTTAATAATTAATAAATAATTAATTATTAACGTTCCTAAGTTTATCTTAAGTAACTAAAGTGATAAGTGACTTAATTAATTAACCAATATGATTAAATTAAGTGAAACAACTTATTACTCTAACACCCCCCCTTAAATGAATTTAGGTAGTAGCTAAAACACTAAGGAAAAGATGCATGAAAGAAAAGATGGGTCCCGACAAACAAGGCCAAGTAAGGTACCCATGTACAAACAGAAGATCTCTATAAAGCGGAGAAATAGAGAAAACCTCGTGGAAAAACTCCACTCCAAGAAGAGATCAAAGGCGATTGAAGGAATGAAGAGCCTCCAAATCAAGGAAATGTCCTGAAAAAGAACATGTAGAACATCACAGAAGCATGAAGAAGCTGCAAACTCTGTTGAAAGATGACTGCTATGGTGTCGAAGAATCTCCTCTAAAGATAGGATGATCAGGATCAAGAAGACAACAATCTACATGAGTTCCCCCAACGACACTACTCAAATCAGATGGCAAACAAAGGCAAACACCTAGAACTCAAAGATACATATGGTAAAGGTACCAAAAAGTGTGAAGAATTGATCATGAAAAAGTGGAAGGTCGCCTCCAAAAATAGGAATGTAAGAGTGTTCATATGGTAAGTGATCCATCTCACCGAAATGCATGGGTAACCATCCATTGCATCCACCTAGTACATAGGAACAAAAATTGTATACATAGCTCACTCCAATGAAACCATGGAAGCATTAACACCAACAGTAGAAACCCCCCCATAATGCTGACTGGGAGAGCCTGACAGACCCACTTAAATGTTGTGTAACACCCTGTAGTACATGAAGGAGAAGAAACAACATCTGAAAGTGCACAAGAAAGCACCTGCAACTGAAAAAGTAGTGTGCATAACAAAACACACATGCATGAGGTTGGAATCATACGGATCCACTGTTGTCGTGGAGGGACACTCACCGGACAAAGGTGTGATGGAAAAAACGAAGGCACTACACAGCCCCCATGGCACTTTATAATACAGTGTGAGTACAAAATATGGCACAACCTTATGTGCAGAATCCCCAAAAACATGTACAATAGTGTGGCACTTTATCTCAGTGTGTTTACATATAAGAAATTGCTTACAAATGATGCTCAAAATGCCCACAAAGGACAAAAAGCTAGAAATACATATAGAACGGCCAACAACAAGTCATCCCACGCAAACAAAAAGTTTCCAAGAGCTAAAACGTCCAAGTAATCCACCAGAGTGTGAAAACACAAAAATATGAATAAAATATACCTAAAGAACAATATGGAAAAATTGCATGGATGGAACTGAAGAGCTCTAAAAGATGGTTTCAACGCCACTGAGATCGCAAAAAATGGAGTAACTGGTCAAAAGTTATAAGCTCGAGACTGAAAAAAGCTCCTCTGACTTCAACAGGTTGTAGAATGTACCAGAAGCAAAATAAAGCGATGAGACCCACACCATTGGAAATTTGACAAAACCAACTTTCCGACGATATCTCGTTTACCAAAAAAGATGTCATATGCCCAAGTTACGGCCTCTAGAAGAAAAGAGGTCCAAAGGGGGGAAAAACCAGTGTTGGATTAAATTTGACGGTCATATGGCCGTCGCAGCAAAAATCCAAGCCTAAATTTGACGGCCATATGGCCGTCACCGCATTTGCACAGGTGGGCTTATTGAATAGAAAAAAAAAAAATTATAAAAAAAAATTACAAGATGCCTCCCTCGTTTCTCTCGCCCTCCGTACAATACACTGTCCTCTGCAACTAACGGTTAAATAATTCTTTCGTGCTGTGTTTTGCCATGATCCAGTTTTGGGGTTTGTGTCGCCACCCATCTCTATAATATATAATATTAAAATTATATAAGTTTTTACATTTTTTTTATTTTTTTATTTTTTTAAAATTTATTTATTTTTATTAACATTTCTATCTATATTATTTATTATAATTTTTATATACATAGAATTAACATTTTTATTTATATTAAATTTTAAAAACAAAAAATAATATTTACATTTCTATCTTTTATTTTTAAAAATTAATTTTTTTATTGTGGAAAATCTTTTGTCTTTCTTATGATAGATTATTGAGTAATCACAAATGTTGATTAAAAAAACATAGTCAAAAAATTTTAAAATAGACTTTAAAATTTACATTCACAATTTTAGATGATATATATTTACAATTTTGAATGATAAAAATAGACTTTAAAATTTAATGATTATTGATTTTAGTTAATGAAATTGACTTAACAGTTTTAAAAAAATTAATAAGAAGTTTAATAAAAATACTTATAAACCTTTTAACTAAGTTAAACAAATATTATGAAAGTTAATTTACAAAGTTAGTTTTCAATCAAAATTAGTTTTCTATTGTTATTTTTTAAAATAAATTAGTTTACAAAATATTATATGATTGGGAAGCTTTTTAAGTGGAAAAAAAATTGAAAATCTAATAACTAAGATATATCTAAAATAAAATAAAGTTGAAAATCTAAAATAAAGGAAAAGCTGCCAAAATATTATCTAAATATAGATAGATAATATTGTAAAGATTTATATACATAAATTATATAAATTTTATTATATTTTTATTCTATTAAATTAATAAACAAAATTATTTATCAAACATCAAACATAAATCTAGTGTATAAAAGTGTATATCTAAAAATTATAACATTTTTTTTAATGATAAATAATTTTGTTTATTAAATTAATTAAATAAAAATATATTAAATTTTCTATAATTTATGTATATAAATCTTTATAATATTATCTATCTATATTTAACATTTCTAAGAGATTAATAATTCTATGTATATCAAGATATCTTTTAAATATCTTAATAAAATATTTTACGAACTTAAATTTTCAACTTTCCTTTTTCACTTGCAAAGACACCAACCTAATATCATGCATCAAAGACACCAACCTAAAATAAATTAAGATATACACTTTTATACACTAGAAAAAATGACCAACCTAAAATAATATAAAACTAGAAAAAAAACATTAGGATATACACTTGTATACTCTACAATTAATTAAAGATTACCTTTATTAATAATTTGTTGCTAATAATTATGACATATTTCATCATTTTTAAGAATGTATTTATGTTTGATAAATAATTTTGTTTATTAATTTAATAAAATAAAAAATATATTAAATTTTGTATAATTTATGTATATAAATTTTTAAAGTATTATCTATCTATATTTAACATTTCTAAGTTATTAATAATTCTATGTATATCAAATATCTTTTTAATATCTTAATAAAAAATATTTTACTAACTTAAATTTTCAACTTTCCTTTTCCACTGAAAAAGACACTAACCTACTATCATGCATCAAAGACACAAACTTAAAATAATGTAAAACTAGAAAAAAAACATTAAGATATACACTTTTATACTCTACAACTAATTAAAGATTACCTTTATTAATAATTTGTTGTATTTATGTTTGATAAATAATTTTGTTTATTAATTTAATAAAACAAAAATATATTAAATTTTATATAATTTATATATAAAAATCTATATAATATTATCTATTTATATTTAACATTTCTAAGTTATTAACATTTCTAATTTTAAAGATTGTTAAATTAATATTATAAAATTATTAATCACCTAGAAATGTTAAATATCTTAATGTTAAATATTAATTTTTTGTTTGTAAAATTTAATATAGATAGAAATGTTAATAACAAAAAAAATTAAATTTTAAAAAATAAAAGATTAAAAAAAAAAATTGTTAAAGTTTCAGCCCTGTAACTTATATGTTTTTAATATTATATATTATGGAGGTGGTGACACAAACCCCAAAATTGAAGCACGGCAAAACACAAGATGGAAGAATTATTTCAACTATCAAGAGGGCTGGTCTCATGATCTTTCTAGCGTTAGCCTTGAAAAAGGCTTTTGTTTTTTTAAAAAAAAGCTTTCTTTTAAATTAAAAAAACCTGCTTTTTAATAAATTTTGAAAAAGGAAATTTATAAAAAAAATATGCTGACCTCTTTAAAAAAATTGATTTTTTTTTTCTCGGATTGCATGTGTAGGGGCGGTACAAAGGTTGTACGGTGAAATTTTTTTGCCTCAAAAATCAATTGAACCAAATATAGGTGAGTTTACAATCGATCTTTAGGTTTTTGGCTGCTTTGGATGCAACGGTGAGGTCCGTTTGTGCTCAAAATGCTCCAAAAATTTGAGCACCCCCTGGATCTGACAAAAAAACTCTTTCTTCAAACCCTCACAGATCTGACAAACGGAAGCCAAATTTGACGAAACAAAAGTCGATCTTGACTATTTCGGTAGCTCTGGATTCATGGAGAGGTTTGATGCATGCCAAAATGCTTCTAAAACCGCCCTCCAAATTTTGCAAAGAAAGTAAAGGGGATTCAGATCTGAAACCTGCAACCCTTGTTGAAGAAGAAAACCTCATAAATCGAGAAGGGGTTCGCTGAATCCACGCTCTGATACCATGTTAAAATTGTGAAATAAGCACAAAACCACGAGCCACAGGATCAAACAACAAACAAGTACACCTTTCACGCAAGAGATCCGCAAACAAATATATACAATTATCTTCAAACAAGAAAAAGCTACAAAAGACAGAAAACTTTCAAGAAGATATAAAAGCTATAAATATTCTCCCGCTTAATAATTACAATGAGATCAATCCTTATAAAAGGAGATCAAGAAACCCTAAAGTGAAACCTAAAAGGGAAACCCTAGTGTGCACACTTAATAATTAATAAATAATTAATTATTAATGTGCCTAAGTTTAGCTTAAGTAACTAAAGTGATAAGTGACTTAATTAATTAACCAATATGATTAAATTAATTAAGTGAAACAACTTATTACTCTAACACTCCTTTTCTCCATTTGAGAGATCTTTATTTGTACATGAGTACTTTATTAGGCCTTGTTATCAAGACTCATATTTTTCATTGTTTAGATTTCTTCCTAGGTTTCACTTAAGGGGGAATGTTAGTGTGGAAAGAGTTATTACCAAACTAGTTAGATCTTAGCTTATCTAAGAGGGTTATATTCACAGTACTCTTGTGCTCACTTGGGAGACATCTCACTTTTTGTCTCATCTCATGTGGACTAACAAAGAGTCCCAACACTTATCCATATAATCTTATATCATGTTTTTCACTCTTGGAGGGGTGGCCAAAGTTTCACTCCTACCTTCTCACCTCCTCATCCTTGCCTTTATATGCAAGGCTCTTTAGTACATGTTGCATGTTGCTTATGATACTCATTCTCATTTTGTGCATTGTTCATTTGTGAAAGTGTGTTTGATCTTGCAAGTGATCTTGGTTGCTCCAACATATTGAACCCCTAAGATGTGATTTCTATTTGTTAGAGATGCACAAATTTAAATCAACTAGATTGGGCTAATAGGAATTGAGCTTACAAATCATACCATAGTATCAATCCTCCTCAAATAATACTTCCTACTTCAATGTAATGACGAAACCCTTTACAAGGTATTATATCTCTTGTCCACATCTAATTTGAGAGACTAGCAACTTGTGTTGCATATGAAAATTTGAAATTTGTATTAGTTGCAAAAGCAAAAGCAACATGTGTACAAGACACACTTGGCATCATTGTTGCCACATTGTTTTTTTTCCCACATCTATCCCTAGCTAATTAGGCATAATAGAAGCTATCAACCCAACATCATTATCTTTCAAGGGACCCATATGAGCAAGACCCAAGACAACATCAACAAATTTTGTAACAAGGCCATTTGTTGTATGACATTTTTTCCAAAACCCCAAAATCCTCAACAAAACCAATCACCCTAGAATTTATTGTTATTAGACAAGAGAAACCATTTTGAACTTTTACTCTAGTTTTATAATTTTATTAATGTACATAATTTTATAGTTTCTTAGTTTTATAACTTTATATATTTTATAATTTTATTAATATTTTAACTTCATTATATAAATAAAAATAATAAAATAAAACATATTAAATTATTATTTTAATATTTTATTATAATATAAAAACATATAATTTTTTAAAATTTAAAAAAATATATATATTTTTTAATAAATCAAAAATATAAAAAATAATTGATTCATCCAACAAAATAAATTATATGTATATATATACAATAGGGGTGTCCCCTCGACCTAGCCCAACGGCCTAGCAGCCCATATCTTGGGTCCTGGGGTGAGCTAGGACGAGATAGGTCCCTCTACGGGTGAGATCTCCCACTCGCAAGAAGTCCCACCTCTTAAACTGAGAAGCAGAGTCGAACTCAAGACCAATGGGAAGCAAACCCACTGCCCAAGCCAACTGCGCTACCCATGCAAACTATAAATTATAAAATATTTATAAATAAATAAATCCTTGGAAATGCTTATCGAGTAGTAGAGGACTCAATGCACAAGAATGTGGCCCATTGACATCACACTCAAAAATGAAAAACAAAACAAAAAAAACCAAACAAACAAGGCCTACTCTAGTATTTATCCTCAAACCCCCTTCTATCAAATCAATTGAACCCCACCTGCCTGCCAAAGAGTGCCACATTGCTTAGCTAGTATCAATCAATGCCCCCTTTGATCAAACTTTGACGTGTTTGTTACAGAATTTTAGCCACCTTTTTACCATTTGACCTAGAAGTAGTTATACACAACAAGGCCTACCCTAGTATTTATCCTCAAACCCCCTTCTATCAAATCAATTGAACCCCACCTGCCAAAGAGTGCCACATTGCTTAGCTAGTATCAATCAATGCCCCCTTTGATCAAACTTTGACGTGTTACAGAATTTTAGCCACCTTTTTTCCATTTGACCTAGAAGTAGTTATACACTATTTTGCTTCTATCCACAAACAATTTAAAAATTAATATATGGATCATACCATAACAATTTATTTGTGACAACTCAACATATCATTGAATACTGAATTTGGCCTGTACATAGCGAATTTCCTAGAGAAAGAATAATAATTACATTAATAGATCCCATATAAGATTAATCTGTACTCTATTTCAACAGAATTTGGCCTGTACATAGTGGATTTCCTGGAGAGAATAATAATTACGTAAATAGATCACATATAAGAATAATCTGAACTCTATTTCAATTTAATTCTTTGACCCGGATAAATTAAGTCAGGATTCTTTATTTCAGAGTTCATAAAGACTAACTCCTTCCAACTGGATTTGCCAGCTCTTTTGGATATGTCTGATAGCGTATCTCCTTCCTTTATCTCACAATCTTTTTGTTTCCTGCTATTCAGTCGCCATCAAGAGATTAGAAAAAAATGCCACCATAATTTGAAAATGGCTAAAAATTAAACATTCCCAGAGTATCAGCCAAAATCCCACTACATTTTTTTTCCTTTTTCCAATTTGAAGTGTTTTTCAAGGCAAATATAGAGTTGTATCCAAGTATGCTACATAAAAGAGAAACCAGTTGAAAAAAAATTAGAGAGATAACATTCCAGTGTTAAGATAAAACTAGCTTACTAGAAAACCCACATTTTTCTGTCATGTTTTGGATTTATACCTATTCCATAATCGTATCGCCCCCATGCTTACTCCGACTGCTATTCCACCAGCAAGAACTGAAATCCATAGCCTTTTCCTGTGAGACTTTCTTCTGTGCTTCTTTTCTTCTGATTCATCCTTTTCGGGGCTTCTTGTTTCCTAAAACATTCATGAGAGATTTTGAAAGTTAATATTTAGAAGGAAGTTTGTCTAAGAGATTTTACTAAGAAGTTAACTTGAGATATCAGGCAGTAGCACAAATCGCAATATAAATCAGAGAACTAAAGATTAATAGAAGCAGGTTAAAGTGTTAGCATTACAGTTTCCTTTTGTTGGCTTTTGAAGTCATTGCAATGCTCACAATCTGCTGATGGTTGAAGTTGGTTTCCACTATCACTAGCAATCAACGAGTTTTCCTCTACAGTTTCAGATGGCTTGAATTTTCTAATAGGGAAGTAATCAGTATCGATATGATCACCTTTGTAAAAGTCTGACTTGAAAATGTCCATATTACTTGCCTCTGATCTATTTGGCTCGACAGCCTCAATGTTATTCCCCATTTTAAGATTTCCAGCAGCAATATCTGGTTCGAGAGCCTTTTTTAAGTCATGGTCAACATTATTTGGCTCTATCCCATTCCTGTCATTAACACTATCTTCTTCAATCACAACTTTAGAGTTGATATCCCATCTTTTTGTATTGGAAGGAATGCCAACACAAAAATCATCTGATTTTAGCACATATTTGGTGTCATTCTTGACTTCATCTGTTTGTAACTCATTGTTGACACAGAGAACACTCTCTACATCAGTCACAAGTGAACAGTTGATATCCCCTGTTTTCATATATGCAGCATTCTCAACACCTACTGTCTCCGGTTTGAGCGTATTTATGGAGTCATTATTGATTTTCTCTGATATCAACATATTCCTAAAATGGGCAGCACTCTCTACTTCACCCATAACTGGACAGTTGATATACCCTGTTTTAATACATACCATATTGTTAACACCTACAGTCTCTAGTTTCAGCATATTTATGGAGCCATTGGCATTGCCATTTGCTTCCAAAGCATTCCCAGCATCAACAACATTATAATCATTGGCCACAACTTCACCATCGATATCTTTCACACTTGTTGAACTGTCAATATCTAATTTCAGCACATTTCTGCCATCTTCATTAATATTGTCTGCTTCCGGCATACTCCCAGGATTAACAATGCTATCTAACTCAGTCGCAAGTGGACAGTTCATATCTCCTGTTTCCATATTCACAGTACTGTCAAAACTAACAGTCTCTAATTGCAGCATATTACTAGTGTCATCAACAACCTGAAGTGCTTCAAAACCATTAGCAGCACAGGCAGTATGATCCTCTGCAATCACAACAGAACAGCCAATATCCACCGTTAGCATATCCACAGCACTGTCAACATCAGTAGTCTCTGAGTTCATCGCATTGGCAGACCCATATTCAATATTAATTGCTTCCAACCCATTCCTCTCATTAGCAATGCTAACTTCTTCAACCACAACTCCATGGTTGATACCTCTTGTTCTCATATTTACGCCACTGTCAAAAACAGTATCTGACTTCAATACCTTTTTTAGGTGATTAGTAACATCTTCTTCCAAACCATTCACAGCATTGGCAAAACACTTTACTTCAGTGGCATCTAGGAAATTAACATGCCCTGTTTTCATATTCAAAGCATAGTCAACACCAACATTATCTGGTTTCAGCACATTTTTGGAATCATGGTCAAAATTATCTGCAATGAACCCATTATCATCATTGACAATAAAATCTTCTTCAGTCACGTCTTCACAGTTAGTTTCCCTGGTTTCCACATTCAGAACACTGCAAATACCAACAGTCTCCAACTCCAGGACTTTTTCTGAGTTGTCAACATTCCTAGCATTGGCGACACATATTTCTTCAATCATAACTGCACAGTTAATTTCCCCCATTTGCATATTTGCAGGACTGTCAACAGCAACAATAGCTGGTTTCAACACCTTGTTGGAGCCACCATCAATATTATCTGATTTAATCCCATCCCCAGAATCAACAATACATTCTTCTTTAGACACTACTAAACAATTAGTCTTCATTTTCACATCTCCAGCACTGTCAACCTCAACAGACCGTCTGCAGTCATTGTCAATATCTGCTTGTAAATCATTTGCAGTATTAACATCCTGTTCTTCAGTCACATTTGCACAATCAATTTTAGCTTTTCTTGTATACCTAGCACCATCAATATCAACAATCTCTGAATTCAAAACAGGTTTGTAATCATTAGCTATTTCGACTTCCAACCCCTTCTGAGCACTCAGAGTACTAGCTTTGGCACTCCCATATGCAAAGTTGATATCCTCCGTTTGCTTATTCACAACACTGTCAACAAGAAGAATCTCTGATTTCAACGTATTCATGGATATGTGATCAACAATATCTGTGTCCAACCCATTCCCTCCAGGATTGGCAATGGTATCTTCTACAGTTACAAATGCACAGTTGATATCACCTGTTTTCACACTCACAGCTCTCTCAGCATCAATAATATCTTCTTTCGTAACACTTTGGCAATTGTCAATATTATATACTACAAAACTGTTACCTGCAGTGACAACACTATCTTCTTTGGTATCAATTGCACAGTTGATATCGCCTGTTTTTCTATTTGCAGCACTGTCAACAACAGCCTCTGATTTCAGCAGTTTTGCAGATTCATCAGCAACATTATTTGATTCCAAACCCTTCCCAGAAGTAGCAACATGCCCTTCTTCAACCTCCACTTTATATGTGATATCCACATTGTCTATTTTTGGCACACTAACAATTGTGTCCACCATATCAACACTATCTCCTTTTGGTATGACTCCAGAGTCTATATCCAAATTTTCCTTGTTCACACACTGATCAAGGTTAACACTAACAACTTCTGGAAAAAATCTGTTGTTTTGAAACAGACTGTCTGTTTTTTGTGTATATTTGGGACCAATATCCAAGCTCTCTAATTCTGGTGCATCTGTGGGGTCACCATCAAATACCTCTTTTTGTAGTACTTTTGTATAGACATCCGTATTATTTAGTTCTCCTTGTTCAGTACCTTTGGAGACAGACATAAAAGTAGAATGTCCACATTCCTCATAAGCATTCTTACTTATGAAATCTGCTATCGATGAAGAATCAGTGGTCACAAGCAAAGACTCTGTTGCACTTGCCATGGAGTCAACGTCCATGCTATCTGCATTTGGCACATTGGCTGTCCCCATGTCAACAATAACTGTTTGTGAGGTGTTTCCATAATCTGGTTTTGCCTCATGTATAAAATCTATATCCAAATATTTTGTTTGTGGTTCATGCATGTAACAACCAACTACATTATTGACATGTAACACTTTTTTATTATCAGTGTAAATGTCTAATGCTTGTGGGACATTTGTACAGAAAGAATCCATACTCTCTCCTTTCAACCCATTTTCATGACTGACATCCAACCTCCCGAATTTTGGTGCATCAGTGAGTCCAACATCAACTCTCCATGCTTTTGGCGCATTTTTAAAATCAACTTCCATGTCATCTGTAGTTCTTTCTACAAAATCATCAGAGACTTGCACTGAACTGGAATGTTCATAACCACCATTAACAGTGTCACTCAGATGGTGTGAATTGTCATTCACCTTAAACACCGAGGAAGGAACATTGATAGTGTGCAAAGGCTCTACTTTCAAGCAGTCAACATCAGAGCCTCCTGTTTTTGGCACATCTTCATTCAACATATGAAGAATGCCTTCTTTTGGCATGGTTATATGGTCAATATCAACAGCATTTAGTTTTCCCTTGCTTGCATAATCCATGGCTAAAAACTCACTTCCCAGTTCATTTACATCTGGATTGGTATCATAACTAAGTGCCACTGGTGCTATATTTTCCATTTCTCCGTTGACAGAGTCTTTTTTATCATTGACTATGTTTGTGGGATATTCATTAAAAAAATTGTCCTCATTACTTAATGGAGTTGGAGGCTCATCGATATCAGTGGAGTTATTTTCAGTCAAACGGCCTGATTTTTCCAAGTAAATATTGAGAGCATCTGTTAGGAATGTATCTTTGATTCTAAAACATTCAATGTCTTGCTGGTCAGTATCATTTTCTAGGGTCAAAGGAGCATTAACATCAGTTAGAGAACCCCTTAAAGGCGAACCACCTACTGTTGAACTTTCAGAAGAAGAACCATGAATTGCAAATTGTAGGCTTCTTGGAGACGCTGAATGACTGTCAACAGTCGCAACACTATTTTCTCCCCAGAAAGAATCTGAGATTTCAAAAACAGCAGATTTTAATTTACTTTCTGCTTCATCAGGGTCCTCAGTTGATACTTCAGGTGGACATGCAAAGAATGGCTGATTGTTCTTTCCAAAAAAGATACATATGATCAGATACGAGCATAATTAGTGGATGAAATTGTCATGGCAATAAAATGCATAAACTGCATACCATTCTGCCCTACTAAATCTCAGAGTCTATAAAACAGAGTCTTTTTATATTTCTACTAACCTTTTCTGATCCTTTCTTTGTTTCTGGATCAAGGTTGGAAGTTCTACTTGATATACTATACATATCCTGCTTTAAATATTTATGCATAACATCAACCATGTCTGGGGACATGGATAGGAAATCCGTGACAAGATCAAAATCAGGCACCTGTCACCCAAGCAATTAGATCTTTGTAAGTCCAACAATATTTTTGAAATCTCGGACCTGACAAAGGTATAAACAAATCTTCCAAATACAGAAGGGTGACACCATCTGAAAAAAAATCATACATCTAAATCATTTGAATGGGCCTTCTTTGATAAAGCTCGAATACATAGACAAACTCTTCGAACATCTTTCTTCTCCACAGCATCAGGTGGAGAGAATAGATCTACACTAGTGAGCCCCATCTTCTTACAGACCTGTCCTAAAACAGTTTGGCGATCTTGGTTAACAGACACAACAAAATAAGACCATAGCTTTCTTAATTTGCTTTTGAAAGTGCAATAAGACAACTGAAGAACAATTACAAACTCATTCACATGACATAATTCCATAAAAAGGAGATCAATGTCGCTAAGTTTAACATTGGTATCTTGTCCCATTACTAGTCTCTCACAGAATGGCGGGGCATACAATCTCAGAAAGTGGTATTGTCTTGAATTATGAAAGCCAAAATATGAATTGTGCTTCAAATATATTTGGAACAGGTAAGTGCATTTATTACAAAATTTAAAATGTATGACATTTTCTTCCAAGGACACCATAAATCTTTTCCTTTAATCCAGATATCTAGTTGAGAAAGGAGATACACCATGCATTTAAAATTATCACTGAAGGAAATTTAAGTAAAATGATGCTACCTTCAGAAATGCATCAATATATGAATAAGGCAAATATTTGCCACTCTGCTTTCCGAAGTGATTTGCTTCTGAAACTGGAGAGTCAATCTTTGCACTAAATTTATTTTCCATCAATTTACTGATTAGCTTTGAAATTTCATACCTGCAAACTCATTAAAGAATGACAGAAGTTTAGCTTTGAAAAACAATTATACATTTTAATTTTTAACATAGGTGGAAATGTGATTAAATCATTAATGAGATACAAGGTGACCATCAATTTACTGATTAGCTTTGAAATTTCATACCTGCAAACTCATTAAAGAATGACAGAAGTTTAGCTTTGAAAAACTTAAATCAATTATACATTTTAATTTTTAACATAGGTGGAAATGTGATTAATGAGATACAAGGTGAAAATGATGTAATATAGTTTTCTTTTTGAAAAAGGTTAAATGCTTTTGACTCAGAGCTATGAACCAGTGAGGTCACAAATGGGGGACCTCATCCCCAATATCAACTCTCAACTATACCACCCCGGTGGGGTTTAAAACTTGATGGCAAGAATAACAACACCACAACTTAGCCATCACACTATGCCAATACCGGCAATGTAATATACTTTTAGAAAACATTAATATTTAAAAATAAAAATATATAAAAATTGGGCATTGCGAGGAACCAGTACCAGAAATTCATTAAGATAAGTAACACATTGGGATGATCTTGTGGAAAAGGTAGCAGTCATGTGCCATGATTTATGTGGGCTCACTTTTCAATTTGTAGTCTATTTCTTTTTCTCAAAAAGGATTCATTTTGGGACTCTTGAAATTGTACGCAAGGAAACTCACTGTAATCACATGGTAGGTAAAACCTTGAAATAGTATAGATGAGGGATAGGAGCATATGTAGGAGGGATTTAAAAACGATTATTAAAAGTAGTAAGTGTGTCTATGAAGCATCTAACAAATACATAGTAATTCCATGGCCCTATAAAATCTTGCTGAGGGCATTATCCTGGCATTTCTATACCAGTAAAAACTTTCTATTCCGGTGGTTATTGTGTTTCAGCGGTTCCTGCATTGCATCTGATAATCTGTTAAGTGCACGTGCTTATTGCATGAATGCCATAGAATGTGATGGATTTCCACCATCTTTTATACAACTAAAAAAATAGTTTTTCTATTTATAACTTACAGGATTTCTCCATCTGCAAGTAAATCTGCAACAGTTTCTTCTTCATCATAACTTTTCTCTAAAACGTTCTCTATCCATATTTTAGCTTGTGTCTGCAATTAAGGAAAATAAGAAAATATCACAAACATAAAATAATACCTTTATTAACTTAGCAGGTGTAGAAAATACTGAAAAGAGAACTAAACTACCACACTAACTGTTAACACCAAAACTTATTAGCTTCAGGAATCAAAACTCTACTGGCAACAGCGGATCATAGCAGTTGTTCAGACTTTATCAACTTCAAACTTCCAAATCACAAAAAACAGTATGAGCAGATGAGTAAGGGTTTAAGCTAACATATGTCAACAGCATGACACACCTCAGTCTAGAGCTTCTTAAATTTTTATATTTGCAGTCAGCTAGGGATACTGGAGCCGGAGTACTACTAGGATAAATAACCTCCTGAGAAGTCCCTATTACTGGGTGCAAGTCCCTGAGGTGAATTGAAGCCATGTGAAGATTCATTCCGCTAGTTTCGAACCCCTCTCCTCACACCTATCATCTGATGCACTGAGTGCAGAGTTTAACAGTAATCATCAATACCCTCGTCATAGCCACAGGCCGACCATAGAGAGAAATTGGGTCAGTACATGGCACTAGCTCTAGCATATTTTCTACTCAAGCGTAAAAACAAGTATGCAGGATAATTTTCTGTAGATGCTACTAACTCTAGCATGTTTCTGCTCAAAGTATAAAAGGAGGCATTTAGGCCATTTTCCGAGGGAATCGCAATTAGGATAAGTTTCAGCATTTGGCTAAAATCTATATAATAATTACTAAAATCCACACTAGCATGAGGAGAAATCTGAAACTTCTTGAATTCTGCCAAATCCTTCAGCACTAAAATTCGGTTCTTCCCGAATTTTGCAAGGTTCGGCAAATAATTTTGACCAAATTTTGAATAACACATTTATTTGCTTCTAAATTGAAGTCCCAGATAATATTTTTCTAAGCTCATTACGCTACATTATTCGGAAATCCTCATTATGGCTTCTCTTACAATAGAAATATTATATTACAAATGGAACGGATTCTCCATAAAGCTGCAATAATTCATTCCACTAGCACACAGTAGTCAGAATAACAGCAAAAAAGTCATCCAAGAGCGAACACACAGCCCACAATCAAGTGCCCCCATACCATTAATGCTGCTGAACAGAGCCCAAAAGAGGATCTTGTGTACTCATTTGGGTTTATTCAAATTCCCCAATGTGGGTTAATGTTACACTCAAAAAGATTTCTCTAAGGACTTCACCGCTTGAACCACCAGTCGCAAAACACACACATTAAGTATATCACAGAATATACACAGGATTGCAGTGACACACTCGAACTGAAAACAGAAATTTTACCGTCAAAAATTCAGTGTCCAGGTCTCTGAAACTACTGCAGGAGGAACCACAGCTCATTCTTCTTGATGATTTCTTTCCTTCTTGCGAACTCATTTTTACGCGAAATTGGGCAGAGCAGGAGATTTCAATAATGATGATTAGTGCGTATTGTTTGTACAGTTCTGAGGATTTATTTGCCGGTCGTCACGCTTCAAATATTCATGGTGGTTGACTTGTGTAGCGGGTTGCACAAGTAAGCCAGTATTCGTTGACTGTACGCCAAATCTTGCGGGGAGGTGTACCGATGCGCTTTTCTGCCATGATATTTTACTGTAGACATGATCTTTTACTGTTGAGCTTGTAAAGCTTTTTTTCGTTCTTATACAACTTCCTTTGTTTTGTTCTTTGTTCATATAATGTTCTTTATGTCGATATTATGTTTGTTTGTGATGGTAATTATTGTACTCAGCAAATGTGGGTTTCAAAGGTACATACGTCTATAATTGTGAGAGGATTAAGTGCTTATAAGGTTTTTTTTATGCATTCAAAATGTAAATACTATGATTATGTTTGTCCCAATTAGATATAGAAATTAGCATTTATATTATTTATTGATAATATATATATAATTATATATATAATGTCGAGAGATATCTTTTTCAAGACGTCTATGGTACTTTTATGTGAGTAATCAATTAAAAATAAACGCTTCAAGAAGGACATCTCTCGATATTTTTATATATATATATTATTAATAATATGCTAGAAGCATTCATAGCGCAACATGTAAGATATTAAATGAATCAGGGTACGGTTAGGATTAGAGATAAAGTTAACGTTAGGTTAGAATAAGCTTGCCTCATTTTAAAATTTATTGAAGTACTCGATGGTTTAAAAGAAGGTAAACACTTTTTTGGACATAACTCAATTTCTAAATGTTTATTTGTTATGATAATTGATTGCATTGGAAAAGTGTGATGATGTTAGAAGAATCACAAGTGTTTAATGTAGCACGAAGTGTATGTATGTATGCTTGTGGTCACATCTTTTGTATTTGGTGACAAAAACTTGTTATGGTTAGCACATGTAAAGTGTGATGATGTTAGAAGAATCACAAGTGTATGTATGCTTGTGGTCACATCTTTTGTATTTGGTGACAAAAACTTGTTATGGTTAGCACATGTATTGCTTACTATAATACATGTCAAGTGTCACGACCCCTATTTCTATCGTTCGTATTTTTATAATGTTAAATTAAATTAATTGATGATGAAATAAAAGTACAAAGAAATAAAAAGAATTCATTATAATTTAAGATTTTATCTTTCAAATAAATGATAATGCGATGTAATTTAAAATAATTATTTTATAATTGCAATTAAAAGTTACAGGGAAATAAAGAAGGGAAGATTATTCAGAAAACAATTTGCAAGGAAAGCAACAAGAGAAGAAGTAAAAGAAGGGCATTTTCAGCCGAAGGCAAACTATCCAGGTATTTAAAATCTCTACTATTGTTTTTTAAATTCCATAATCTGATAAAATAATTTCTATGTTGTTTAAGAATTTAACTCTTTTGAAAACCATTGTGCAAAAACCTTTGTACATGAAGTGTGTGCAGTGTAATCATTAGTGAAACCTGTACAATTTTTTCCAAATTATTTATATATTTGCATTTAGATTTTGCAACTCCTCTGTATTAAATCTTTTATGCCCACATTGAGGTTTATTTTCTGTGTAGGAAATCTTGACTCAGTTTATGTAGAAATTGTGTATATCTATATATGTGTGTGTGTACTTATCTACAACATAATGTTTACATATTTAAATGAATGTGTTAGTAGATGTATCTTTTGTATATAGTATTACACCCACAACATGTTATTCTATTTTTTTTCTTTTAAATGATA
>VDFB02164020.1:0-16894 GCA_007258455.2 Sequoia sempervirens
GGTTATTGGCAGCAACTTCTTTTCTCATCTTGGCACAAAACATCGAGTTTGTAATTGTTTGTGTTAAGCATTACAATCCCACTTCACGACAAATCCAATCAGTAGATGGGTGAATAATTTGCAGCATCAAGCCAGGAGACATTGAAAGATGTTTTTCCATTCCACCATGTCTAGATAACCTCATTGTATCAACTGAAGAATGCAAAAAGGCATGGAATACACAAAAGGATCAATTCCAGAAAAGGATGGTACAAAGGTGGCTAAAAGAAAAATGAAACAATTTGTTGAGGAATGTTGGACGTGGAGAGTTCAGAGATGAATTTGTAGTCCTAATTACTCTACTCAACCGTGTCACAGGTCAAGCAAAGGCACATAAGTTTCAGTCGTAGATTTTCTACATCATATCTCATATTGTCAACAATAGAGAACACTACGACTAGTCGACTTTGATTAGTGACACTCTTCACAGCCAGATGAAAGGATTCTTCAAGGCTCATGAATTCCATATGATTTCATGCCTCGTATATCTAATTGTTGGAGTTAAAATGACACTGAGAGGGGGGGTGAATCAGTGTCTTAACAAATTTGACCAATTTTTGCCGATTCAAAAACCATAGCTCAGATATTATCTCAATATACTCTGATTAATGCATTCATGAGTTGAATGTAATCATTTATAAACAGAATTGAGAAAAGTAATAACCAAACAGTGAGCTGAAATAATCAACAACATAGTAAAGCAAAGGAAACTCAGAAGAACAAGAAGACTCCAGATTTTCCCGAGTTGAAACCCCTTCTGGGGTATAAAAACCACTCCCTAAATGCCTTCTTGGCTTAATATTTTAAGAAAAAGTTCACAATGCCTTATAGGCTTATTTTTGAGCACCCACTCCGAGGGCACTAGCTCATTTGAGACACTTTATCTCAGGAGTGCGACCCCTCAAATTATATTTTGAACAATAATAGTGACTCAGAGGATTTCTTTGTTTTCAGTTAAGCACATATCTTTCTGTAGAGTTCATTCATACATTTCCATACAGACAAGGAATGATACTCTCAGAATTACAAAATCAACAACCCTTACAATTTTCAACACAGGTATTTAATTACATTTCAAGTATGGCGGTTGTGAAGAAATCTTCAAAAAAAATTTCACCAGATCTTCAGATTCTCTTGCTGATTTTTGAATATAAAGCTTAATACTGACAGTCTATCGATGATGATTAAAAATCAATAGTAACGCTTATCCAGAGAGCTGCAAATCATCCATTAAAACAAAAATGCAACTGCTCAAAGAGGAAACTCAATGAATATGCTGCCATGTAACGGTTCTGAGATTCGATTCAATCAATGATGTCAGCCTGCAACTTTATTTTGAAGTTTCCATAAACGGCCATAGACTTTGAGATTTTGTTAACCATTCGCTAAGACACAAGAGACTTTCTCACTGAGACACCTTTCTATTTCATTCACTGTCACTGTAGCCTTTTCTTTATTTGCTTTTTCCATGAGCCATCAGAGTCGGGAAGAACACATGTAATTAAAACATCATGTCTCATCGATAGGCTTCCTTAGAGTATTATTCATTCGCTGAGACATCAACAAGTCTTTCACCGAGATCTCCTTTAGTTTCATTCACTATCGCTGTGACCAAACGATATCAGTGAGACCTCTTGTAGACTTCATAATGTTTTGCCAAGAGTCACTTTTCACCCCGTGTCAATGAGACAATACGAAGTCGGGGAGATGCTATATAGACTACCCCTTGTTTTTTTGAAACATCCCAAGCTCACCCTAGATCGCCAAGACAGTATCAATCTCACACCGATGAGCCTTTGATAGAAACCCCTTGTGTGATGTCATTGTAACATAATGGTTCTCTCTCTGATGCACACTTCTATCTTATGAGAGTCGCTATAACATACCAATCTCTCACCGAAAGCCCCTCAAGACTTAGTCGCCAAGACTTGACGGGTTCGTTATGACATTATATCAAAACATATGATTCTTACCGAAATGTATTTGTTCATTAGCGGTTGGCAAGACAATGCATATCCGGGAAGACGATATAGAGATTGCCCCACGTTTCACCAAAATTCCACATGATACACATTGGTCGCTGTGACACATGGTTTTTCTCACCAACAAGACTAACTATACAATACATGTCGTTGTAACTTCAAACCATCGGGGAGACATCTTACCGAATCGTTCAGAGTCGCGCAGAAACACCTCGAGGTGCACATGCGCCCGGTGCCGAATGCGCGAAGTCCAGCACGTGATGCGATTGTGACACCCATATCTTCGGAGAACTATCACAAAGCAATAACACTCTGGCGATAGACTTCCATTGCATTGATGGAATTGAGACCAAATTGAAATTACTTTAGAACCTCGGCCGTCTGCTTCGGTTTGGCGAGAGAGTTTACTTAAAGAGTTGTTTGGTGAGACTCCTCCTGAAAAAATAGATAAAACCTTTTGAGCACAAGTCGGTAAGACAAGAAAGACTCGCTATGACATTACCCCGAGGATGATTTCCTTTGCTGATATGCTCATTCTGAAGCGGGTCGGGGAGACATAATAAAATCGCTAAGACCTCATCCCGACGGCCAAACTCATGCCGATAAAGATTTTTTCATGCAATAAGCCAAGACCCTGCGAACAATCAAAGCTGGCTGCCGAATGTTAGTTGTCGACATAACATCAGAGTAATAGCGCTAATAGGCAACTCAAACATTCAAAGTGGATGGGGAGACCTGCTTACATATAAATAACATATATAGATATGTAGCAAGCCGAAGGAAAACATCAAAACTTTGTGATGTGTGCAGGAGAACCATCACGAGAGACAGTTATCAATGAGAATAAGTACAGAAGAGATTTTGTCATCAAGGACAAGCACATGTAAACACAAAGCTGAGATTCAACACTAATAGCCTTTCAAGGCAAGTTTAGAGGTACGAATGTCGTTGGAACTCTAGGCATTTCGCAGGTGTATGAACATTACTCGTAATTAGAGTTCTCATAGTCAGAGCGACATTTCAAGCGAGTGAATGATCTTTTCCTGATGCTTACAGTGTGATATCTTGACAACAAGTTGCACATACAGTTTTCAGCGGATGTCAGATTGGCAATGGCGGATTGGGTTGATTGGTTTATCCAATTTCCCACATTCTCCTACATACGCGTATATGGCTTCTCAGGCGGTCCAACCATGCTACCTCAATATCCATCAAAAAAGGTAGTATTCATGGAGTTTTTAAGGTGATTGCATGAATTCCACATTTTTTACGTAACAAATGCAAATTTGTTGCCAATTACCCTTTTGACATGAGTATATACAGATGCAAATCAGCAGCAGATGCTAAGTTGATGAGCAATGAAATGACACAAAGCTTAATCTCAAGTTTCACATAAAAAGGTGTTCATATGACCCTTGGGGTCTCTAGGCAACTCACCTTGGTAAGAATTCTTCACATAAAACTACAATGGAAGATTTTTGGGTTAATTGTGAAGATGAGTTCAAAGTGTGTAGGCGTAATTACAATAGATTCACTCTTCCTTAGGTTGTTGATTTCTTATAAGAAGATGTGGAGGGATTATCAGATGATGATGGAGAATTCTTACTTCCCACGTATGCCAGAGATTAGGTTGATTGGCAGTCACTTTGGCCAATTGATTGGTACGCCAAAGAGAGCATCTCCATTGAGGAAAGGACAAACCGGGTTGTAAAGAATAGCAAACTATTCTTGAGTAGCAAGAGGATGCAGAAGGTAGTCACTCCAGTTACAAAGCCGCCAGTGGTTCCCTCCACACTACTTTCCACTTCCAGATGGAAACCCAAAGTGAAAGTGATGAGAAATCCTCCAGAGGATACAAAGAACTGTAGGATGTTGATGAATTTGAAGGAAAAGATGTAGTCTCCTATTAGGAATCAGCAAGAACAAGTGGATGTAGCCAAAGATACAGTTGAATCAGTACCAGAAGTTGAAGCAAAGTCTCTTACTCTTCCATCACCACCACAGTCTCCTTCAATTCACATTGATTTGGAGTCTAATTCACCAATTCGTGACATCTTAAGACCAACTCATTCATCAAGAGTTGATGAGACTAGAACCAATCCTCCCAGTGAAGTTAGTTGAGAATCTTTGTCTTGGCTTGAGAACCTCCTGGGCAAGAAGAGGAAAAAATCATCTTACCAGTTAGACTTTGTAGAGTTCGATAATGTCTACCAAGACACATCAAAAAAGAAACTCAAGAAGCAAGTTCACATGGAGAAGAATGCTGACAATGAGATTTTCATTGACATTGCTACAATTCCGAAAGACGAGAACGCTAACGAGGTTGAGGTTGATGACTTCACATCGGTCAAATCCAACCTTGTTAGGAGCACTCAAAAATCTGATGTAAATCTCGTTGAGGTTGTAGAAATTAACTTGAAAGAGAGAGTGCTCAAAAATGGAGAAGACAAGGCAGTCCTCAAGGCTGAAAATAAACAACTCTGGTAGTACATCTCCAACTTACTTCACAGTACTTCACATGTCACTGCTTTGCTCCCACAGATGTTGGAATCATCTGTAGATCAAAATCAGTTGATTCAGTTGGTTATTTATGGGAAACATCTGAGAGATTGGGGGGAAGAATTCGTCACCAGGGGCAGATTCATACTTGCAGAGATGTACCAATTGAGGTACAACGCCCACGATCTTCACTCAAGAATTAAGGAGTTAAATCATAACATAGCAGAAAGGAAGCCCAGAGACGAGATCATCATTTCTGACTTGAGAATGACATGATTCAGTCACTACAGAAGAAAACAAGTAGAAGATTTTTACTTGGAGAGCACAACACCTCTTCAAAGTAAAAACTTACGAAGCAATATCTGCTGAAATGGTTGAATATAGAAAGAAGGTGGCAAGTACTCTCATGTTCGTAAGAATTTTTTTGTGACAAATTACTTGCCAATATCAATGTGAAGATAGTGATTACATTGATGTTGGTGAAGTACAAAATGAGTTTCAGGACCTTATCCATAGTAGTTTCAACAATGACCCTATTGACTGCAAGTTGAGTCAAGTTGCAGTGATGTCAGTGAGATTTGTTGAAGCACCTGAAAAGAGAAGAGAGTTTCAAAATCAGATCGTGGATGGGGAAGAGATAATCCAGAGACAACACATCGTTCTAAAGAGTATCAGTGTTCCTAACATAGAGGCAGTTACAAACTTTTCGGAGGACTTGATTTTTCAAGTTGTCGATGAGTGAACTAACAGTTGAAGCATGCGACGTTCTCCAAGGATAGAATTTTAGATCAGCAATTAACTTGATGTCTTTTCCAAGTTAACTGGCTTTCCTCTTTTTCATGCATGTCTATCTTTGGAGACATCTATTGTTCAGTTAGATTTTTCTTTAGTTTTAGATCAATTAACCGATGTTAGTCATTCCAGCTAATTGTTAGTTATCTTTATTTAGATATAGGAATAAATCTTGCATGTTGGTAAGAATGATTATTAACACAAGGAGATTTTAGGGTTCCCTACTCTTGTGTTTGTGTATCAATAAGAGAAACCTTGCTCATTATTTTTTGAACTGTGATTGTGATAACATAACGCTGAGCTTATTTTGGCCTGCTACTTTGTTATTTAGTCTATGTTCAACTTTGTCAAGTGTAATTTGGTTTGATCGTAAGTTGTATGCCTATTTTAGCTACAATCTACTGTCCCAGATCTGTGATTACTGTTGGAATTTGAGGAAATAAATCTTATGCCTACCTTGATTTGATCCATGTTTTCAAAGTCTTTCGGTGTTATTGTTTCATGTTTTGCTTTCATAATCTTTATTTCAGCATTCATCTAAAAGTAAAATGAGTTTTTAGATGTGTTTTGGAGATAAGTTTGTTTAATCTTTGTGTTTCTCAACCATTCCCTATTTACTTCTAACATCTCTTGCTCTGAATTTACTTGAGAAGTTAGAAGCGTCATTAGTTTAGGCCTAGTTGTAGTCGAAGTTACAAAACTAGAGAAAACCTTAGCTACGACGCAAAGAGTTTTATAACCTTGTGCTCTCAGCTGAGATAAAAAGACCAAAACTTAATTTAGTATTTCTTTTTACACATAGTTAGCAAAAAAGGGAGCTTCCCCTCCTAATTTGAAGAGCAATCTAACTATGCATAGATGTCCATTTCCAATACGCATTCCAAGGGGTGTAAATTGAAATGCCAATAGTTTTTTGGCGCCCACCGTGGGGCACGACGTATAAAACTTCAAGAAAGTTAACGCTTTATGACACGGGAATGACCATCTAGTGTCCTACTGCTCCTATTCAACAACTAGGTCTTACTCCTGCTATTATTCAGCCTAATTTCATACTAATGTTATCACGGAATCTAGCAGCGCTCGTTCCACAGATAACCCCCTACGAAACTTGTCTGTTTCCTAGGATTCGTGAAGTTCAAGTACGCATAATGAAGTGATTTTCAAGCCACCTCAAAATGCATCTCGGAAGTTCCACAGTCACCTGAGCATTCCCCTAGCGTTCACTTTCAAGAAAGACCTTCAAACGACTCCTTCACGTAAGTCTCACCGCTCGTGACTTAGTGAATTTTAAAAATGCAGAACAAAAGCCTCGGCTCCGAAGCCAAAATTTGGTTAAGTTCGAAGTGCATGGCGCCAAAATTTTAGTAGACCCTCAGATACAGGAATTTTGAAATATACCGAATTTTAGCCATTGTAATTCTCCAACCGAACTTTTTCCTCTGCCCCATGCTGCTTTTCCTTTTTCAGATTTTTCATTAATCATGCTTAATTTATGCTCTAATTTATTGTTCTGACTGAGTTAGTTTCGATTTCTTTTCTACCTTATATGTTTTTATTTCATTATTTCATTGTTTTATGGTCTCTTGTTCTTCTTTTTCCATATTAGTTTTCTTCTTAAACTAAATACATTTTTGAGTTTTTGACATCCCTCCAAGATTTTTTTTCTGTACTTTCATCTTTAGGTTGTTACTCCTTTATTTTTATTCTCCATTTTGATTTAACTCTATAGCGCATAAACACTTTGCAAACCCTAAGCTGCTTTCTATCTACAATTATTGGCATCCTGCTTTCTCCAAAATCATGTTCTCAGATGCGGTTTAAAATTTAATTACATAACAACATGTTGAAATAAATGCTACTAACTCGAGAAATGCATATGTAATTCCATTTTTAGCCAGATAAAAGATTGAAATTTAAAAATGTAAGGGCTTGAATTTTACGCCTCTTTATATTCCCTTTCTTCTTGCTACTTTTCCGTGACTTAGTCATTTTGTGAAAATGGAGTTGAATTTACCTTGTGACTTTTCTTCCGGATTTAGTCATTTTGTGCAATGGAGTCAATTTTAACACCTTTACACTTTTCTTCCAGATTTAGTCGTTTTTTGTGCAATGGTGCTGAATTTTAACACCTTTACACTTTTGGCAGTTTTTAACCCAGTCTCTTCAAAATTGCTCTATTTCCATTCCGGACCCCATTTCTTCGCTCCCGCATCGTTTTCCGTGCCTAGTTGCCTATTCTCCCATGCTTGCTCACATCGCTTTACTTCACGCTTCTAATGTCAAGCTCACACGCTCGTATTTCACCTTACTCTGTAGCTCTCCAGATCTCACATGATCCCAAGGTGATGTCTTCACCTGTTCTTCCAAATAAAAGTTCATGTGAGACTGTGAAGAAGTAGAAGACTACAAATAAGCAAAGAAACATGAAGAAGCTTCCCTCGCTCTCCAAAGAGTTAGATATCTGCATCCCATTATGCATCTTGTAAATATTTCTCGACATTTTCGAATGTCATTTTGTAAATTGTAATTACACCAAGTCCAAAGATGTAATATTTTCAAAACAAATTACACTTTGACTTTGGTCAAAATTAGGTGGATCTCCTAAAAATCGCCACCTAACCTCCTCGATTTTCTCAATCTCTTTCCCTTCTTTACTCTATCCCTCTTCTATATAATGAGGTGGATTTCTATCAGAATTGGTCTTAGCCTTTGGCAAATCTATGCTGCCTCTTTGTAAGCAAAATTCCAGAAACTTTATGCTCATGCTGTGAATGAGCTTCAATCAATAAAGAAAAGGATTGCAAGCCGTAAACTCTATGCTGGATTCATACTTTTGTGAGTTGATCTGATTTGGTAGTGATTAGTTCGAGGAATCTGAAAGACTCTAAGTAGTTGATGTAAACTTTGTGTTACATTTGTTATTTAGATTGCATTGTATTTCTTTTATCATTGGTTGAATGATCTATAAGACTTTGTGCTTATAATCATTCATGCTCTTGCATGTTCTTGTTGAATAATCTACAAGACTTTGTGCTTGTAATTATTCATACTCTTGGATACTTTGTCGAAGGATCTACAAGACTTTGTGCTTGTAATCGTTCGTGCTATCAACACTTTTGTTGGATGATCTACAAGACTTTGTGCTTGTAATCGTTCATGCTGTTTGAAGAATTGTTGCGTCTAAGAAGACTTTGTGCTTCTAACGTAGCAAATGGTACGCTTTATGCAGATCCAACATTGATAAAGCTACTGAATCGACTTTGTGCCTTCGTGAGCTTTCCCTTTTTATTTTCTTTTGTTTGTTGTTAATTACTTCTGGTATCTCTACGCTTCGCTTTCATGAGATAGAGATATTGGCATTACTGCTAGTTGTTCGTTTCAAGTTATCAAGAATTGGAACTTCCAACACGTGAAGCATTGAAAACATCTTCTCTGAAAAAAGAGAGAAGGATGAATGTAACACACCCCCCCCACTCCGTGAATTTTGTGTACATTTTGTAATTACTTCTGTGATTTACTATTGTTTCTCTTAGCAGTAAGAAGGGCGCCTCCCCTTTCCGAGAGGAGAGATTCACATCTCACATAGTTGTGGTTGAAGTCCAAGTTGTGTAATCTGTCGAAAGTTGATTACATAATTTTCACCCAACAACTAATTAAAGGCAAGAAAATAGACATTTTCAGTAGCCAAAGGAGTTTCATATTTGAGAAGAGAGAAGATCCTGCTTAGTGGATAAATGTGGCTACTACTCTAGACAAAGAAGAAAAAAAAGTTAATTTTGCAGGCGGAAGACCAGTATTACCACCTCCTACGTGGCAATAGTTAATCCTGGCTTACCAATTTTATACAAGGAGAGGTGTTGCCAAAAATATTGACATTCAAGAAGAACCTATGATCCAACCAGACGCAATGGGCGACAACAACAACAATGATGACAACAACCGTAACGAAAATCACAGACGTCCAACCCCATTACCTTGGGGTAACAATATTGGACCATTGGCTTTACAAGGACACCATGAGTTGCCGAAAGGTTCAAGGAAACATTTTCCTCGATTTCACGACGACAAAGCTCAACACCCTGATGAGCATATCTTTGCATTCGCATCGGCTTGCACCATTTTTCATGTACCACATGGAGATATTGTCATACATCTCTTTGTAGAGACTCTTGAGGAAAATTCTACTAACCAGTTTCATCATCTTGAACCAGGAATTATAACAAATTGGGCAACCATGAGCAAGAAGTTCTTGGATAGATTCAAACCTGTTGAATATAGTCATCAGTTATTTGCTCAACTCGTGAATTAAAAGATAGAGCTAAATGAACCTATGAGGGAGTTTGTGGCAAGGTTTAACTGCCTAGTCACATGTCTTTCCCACACACTCAATCCATCACCGGAGATCATGTTGAGTAGTTTCATAAATGCTCTTCCATCAAAAATAGCCTTTTTCTTAAGATCAGGTTATGAAACATAATTACCGACTACACAAGAAAGAGCTATCAAGATTGAGGATAACATGGTCACATCCGGGAAGATGAAGACTGATGCTATCAGACCACTTACAATTTTCAACCTTTCAACAATTACAAGCCGTGATTTCCAGCACCTCCACCAAGACAACCAATTGAGGCCAAAAATTCTATGGTGTTTTGCTCTTTCCATGAGACTAACACACACATTGGTTCTACATGTCCTAAGAATTTGAGAATGAATCAAATCATGGGATACACTGAAACTGCACCAAGTTCAAGTTTTGTACCTACACTAAGTTTGAACATTGTCTTACCATAGACGGACAACATTGATGGCAATTGTTCAAGACCCAACTTCAGTAAATTTTGATATTGTGGATTCCATGATGAAGACAAAGGTACAAATCTCTCAACTAGAGTATCTTCAGGATCATCCAGAACAGTTGGATCGAATTCTCAAGGTTGTAAAGAAGCAAGTTGGCATTCAACCCACATCGCTTGACTCATCTATGCCAGTGAAAGAAAAGTCGAAACCCTTTTATACATATTTATATATAGGATGATTTAAATTGAGTAATTGCATAATAGACTCAGGAGTGTCAAATAATGTCATGCCTCTACAATTAATGAACGCGTTGGGATTTTCGTGCACTAAGACTCATGAAAAGTGTTATTCACTTGAGTTTAAGTCAATGTCGTTGGTCGGTCAATTGAAAGACGCTCAAGTAAGGTTGGCATCTTGTCCTAAGAAGAAAATAATGATGACCATTCTAGTAGATGACATTCCAACTAGCTACGAGATTTTGCTAAGTAGAAGCTTCTGCAAAGACCTTGGAGGAGAAATTCAGCTTGATTGGTCATTCATGAAAATTCCATTGAAGAAAGGAAGTTGCAAGTTGGAACCGAAGGCTAAATCCCAATTCACGGTGGTAAAAACCCAAGACCCCCAAGCACAAGTTCTATATCAAGAAACAGATCCTTGTACTTATGTAATGTTGTCAAAAGTAACTGAAGAAAGACAAAACATTGTATGTTCTAAAGACATATCCATAGAAGATCCAAAGATGTGGACCATGAGATTTGATGGAAGTTGCACAACAACAGGCTCAAGAGCAGGAGTGGTCATAATCTCTCCCAAAGGTCATTTATATCCATTTGCATACCGCTTGCAATTTGAATGCACAAACAACACAATGGAATACGAAGCACTTATACTAGGTCTCAAGAATGCAAGAGATATGGGTATTAAACTACTCAGAGTTGAAGGAAATGCAAATTTGATCATGAAATAGATCAGAGATCGATTTCAAGTGAGAAAAGATCACCTTCAGCATTATAAACAAAGGGTGTGGAATGTAGTTGATTGGTTTGAAGCATTTGACATCACATTCATCCCACGTATAGACAATAGAAGAGAAGATGCCCTTGTGGTATTAGCAACTCTTTTCATCCCACATTCTGATTTTCATCAAAATGCATTTGCTATTCAACTTATATATAGGCCAGTTGTCCCTGACAATTGTGATAACTGGCAAGTCTTCAATGATGATGATCATATCGAAGAATTTCTTGGCATGGAGGAAAATTTTAAATAACTATTCTTTGAACGAAGTGATTCTCCCTTTCGAGAATCAATAACAAAAATTCTGAAGCAATGGAATCAAGTATGATATAATTGAAAGGCAATAAAATTCCCAAGGGTCTAGTATCCTTAGAGAATATATTTGACAGACATGGCAAGCACATACAAGATCAAAGAAAATCAGCTAATAAGACCTCTACTGAATATTGTCAAGTAAACATTGGTATCGAAGACAAGCCTTGGCTTGTTAATTTGGGCAAGTGTTGTACTACAGAAGAAAGTGAAAGATTCATCTCTTTGTTCAAACAATATCAAGATATTTTTTCCTGGTCATATGAGGATTTGAAGGTCTTCATGCCTAGAGAATTGTCTCATACAATTCCACTAAAACTTAATGCTAAGCCTTTCAGATAGAAATAAAGACACTACAATCCGCGCATTCAAGATACAATCTATGTGGAGATTCAAAAGATGGTGGATGCTAAGATAATTTTTCCAATTCATCATTCCACCTAGGTATCAAACATAGTTCATGTGCATAAGAAGAATGGAGAAATCTGAATCTGCGTTGATTTCAGGAACCTAAACCAGTCATCCCTCAAGGATAATTATCCTTTTCCAATCATGGAGCATACATTGCAAACAGTCACTAGTTCGGAGATGTTGTCATTACTTGACGGTTTTTTTGGATACAATCAAATTGCAATAGCTGAAAATGATCAGATCAAGATGGCATTTACTACCTTGTGGGCTACATTTTCCTATAAAACGATGCACTTTGGCCCTATCAACACTAGTGCCACATTTCAAAGAGCCATGGATTTGGAATTTGCGGATTTGAAGAATAAGTTAATCGTCATCTACCTTGACTACCTCACCACTTTCTCAAAGAAGTGGGAAGACCATTTTGCACACTTAATAAAAGTCTTCAAAAGATGTAGGTATCACAAGATTTCATTAAACCCCAAGAATTCCATCTTTGCGGTGACGAAAGGAAAATTGTTGAGTCACATCGTCTCCAAGGAAGGAACTCAAATTGACCGGGTTGATTCTATCAAAAACCTGTCTCTTCCAACAAGCAAAACTGGGGTACACTCCTTCAGTGAAGTCAATTTCATACGAAGGTTTGTCCCAAAATTCTCAGAGCTAACCAAATATATATCAGCTATGATAAATAAAATGTTCGCTTTCAAGTGGATAGAAGAAAGTAAGAAGGCCTTCGTCAAAATAAAAGAAGCCATTAGTCAAGCACCAGTGCTGGTCCAACCTGATTTTGATAAAAAAATCATCCTTTATTGTTGTGTTGAAACACACTCTGTCTGCCATACTGACACAAAAATTGAATGAAGAAACAGAGTCTCCAATTGCTTTCATGAGCAGTCGTTTCAAAGACAGTGAGTCTCAGTATTCTCAAATTGAAAAGAATGCATATGTGGTTGTTAGGGCTGTTAAAAATTTTAGTTTTTACATCTTAAACTCCCATACGACAGTATATGTCACAGATCCAACAGTCAAAAGTGTCTTAACTCAACAGGATATGAGCACAAAAAGAGCTAACTGGATCGCAAAAGTTTAGGAATATGACTTACAGATCAAGCTGACCAAACTTGTTTGAGGAGATGTCTATGTCAGCTAATAGCAAAAGATGGTGACTAAAGCACGAGGCTGTCGATGGTGAACTCAAAACTAAGATTAAAGAGGACCTTCCCATGGTCCTACTTGTTGATTCTACTAATGAATGGTACACTAAAATATGGTACTATTTAACTTATGAAGAATGTCCAACCCACATGGACAAACAACATAAGAAAACATTGAAATTGAAAGCGCAAAATTATGTGCTTATGAATAATGTTCTATACAAGTGTGGGCTTGATGGAACATTTTTGTTGTGCATCAACAAGGACCAACAACAGTGTTTCTTGGAAACATTTCACAGTGAAGCATGCGGTGGCCACTTTTCATCAAGGGTTACTACATTCAAAATCCAGCGAGCACAGTTTTTTTGGCCAACTATGTTTTGCAACACATATGATTGGGTGCACAGATGTCAGATGTGTCAATAGTTTGTTGGCAAACTTAAATTGCAGCCATTCCACTCAGGCCAGTAGTCATTGATGCTCCATTTCAACAATGGGGTTTAGACTTTGTAGGTCCAATCAATCCACGTTCCAGTAAGGGGCATGCTTTCTCCCTTACAGTTACAGATTATTTCACAAACTAGGTTGAGGCCATTCCTACCAAAAAGGCTACCTCAGAAGTCATGTGCGACTTATTGAAGGAGTATCATTTGATGCTTCGAGGTACTATGCGAAATTGTGACTAACAACACAAGTTTCTCATACGAGGAGCTAGTAGAAATTTTTCTCGATCATGACATCACCTTGTCTCATTCATCAGATTATTACCCTTAGGGTAATGGACAAGTTAAACTGTCAAAAAACATTTGCCAAATGGCATACGCTTGAAGGACCTAATCAATGAACTTGGTACAGGAATTGAGATCGCTCACCACAGACCACTCCCAAGAGTCATTATACCACCACCACTGCGTATGGAATGGAGAGACTACACACCATTATACTGGCTGTCCAGCATCCGCGCAGGAAGATGGTGTAATCCTGATCCAATCAGAAGTGTCCCAGGCACCACAGAACCGAGAATATGCGGAAGAAGTTATAACCACTCATAATTCAAGATTTTATAAATGCCTCACAATGGATTTTATGATTTGAGGATAAAGTCTGCTAACAAAAGACATGAGCCCAAGGGAACGCAATTTTGATCCTGTGGCTAGGCGTTCAAGATCCACGTAGTTTGCAAGGACACCTTTACATTCCTCAAGACTCGATAGCCTCTGCACAGAACATCTACACATCCATCCCCGTGGAGCAACCATAAATACCTTTGTTTTCAGTGTTTCCTTTCGTAATGTTTACGTTGTAATGTTTTTCCCATTTCGTAGTCACGCGTTTAGTATCAGTAGTCTATTTAGGTCCGTCTTATGATTAGGAAATTATCCTTACTCTGATGCCCAATTGATATGACACTGGTCTATGCTTAAATATTCAGAGATTCCCAGTTCTTCTATGCAGTAAGTATCCGACATGTTCCCCAAATACAGCCAAATGTTGTACCCAAAATTAAATTTTTTCTTCATTAAGGTATTTTGGTAAAAATGGTCACAATCTTGTAAAATTGTTGTTAAAAGTCAAAAAAGGTCAAAACGTCTAAAAATAGCAATTTTCTATTTTTAGAAATTTCTAAACAACAAACGGATCATGGGGTTTTCATGGGTTTATTGTCAAGTGGACACTCGTAAAATTTTGGAAAATTGTGAAATTAGGGTTTTAGGTCCCTATTTTTAGAAAAACCCTAAAAATAGGATCTTTGTAGAAATGGCTAAAATTGATTTTGATTGGTTGATTCTTTGTCACGATCACATTAGTCTAGTTAGAATTGTCAAAACTCCAGTTTTTCTCTGGTGGGTCTATTTCACTTTTTTGGAAGAAAAGTTAATATCTTTGAGGTCATCAATGGAGGATGGCCAGATACTAGGTGTCAAAATCTAAGTCTCAAACACTGCACAAAACAATCTATGGCAAAAGATGCTCGAAAAATGGTGAACGAAGGAGGGGGTTTTCAAAAGTTGAAAATTGCAAAAATCATTCTAACATTGGAGATGGATGCCTTACCTCAAGGAAGGCGCCTAGGCTTCAATGCCTTAGAATATTTTCAGTTTTTGTTTGTCATTCACATGCAACGGTGAATGTGATCACATCAACAACAATGGTGATCGATGTAGTCGACAAACACATGAATGCGAAGCTCAACAAGAGTGAAAACCATTGAAAATGACTAACTCTGGAGTACAAAAGCACCCCTGCAAGCCAACGGCACCCATGAATTCAAGGGGACAAATACAGTTGTTAGGATTTGCAGTTTTGGGGGTCCTCTTCAGAATTTTGCAGGCTTTCCAACGAGTCCAGTATCTAGTTCACGAGATCTGTCAAACGCCCAGAAATGAAGATCAAGTAGAAAATGTTGAAAGGAAAAGAAAGTCAAGAAATTCAAACTATGTCTAGGGTAGAAAAGCGCCCCTGGCTTGCATGGGCACCTAGAATTTTGAAGCATCAAATGCAATTTTTTGGTTTTATGACTTCAAAGAAGTCCTCAAATTTGATCAGGATTCGTGATGAGTTCATCAACATGTTCATTGGAGCTATCAAATGACCACATTGAGGTGTTTCGTCAACAGGACAAAGTGAAAATTATATTTTCTACACACATGGGTGCCCAATCAACTAGGGGTGCCTAGGAATTTGAGCCCTCTGAAATAGTTGTTAGGTTTTGTAAAAGTGGTCATTATTTCCAGAATTCTTCAAGCTTTCCATTGAATATCTTAGCCTAACCATGGGATTCATCAATCACCGACAATTGCATATCAAAGCATGGGACAAATTGGGGAAGTTGAAAAGCATTAAAAAGTGGTTTAATTCTGGAGCACAAAATCACCCCTGCTAGCCAGGGGCACCAAGGATTTCAAGCCATCAAAACCACTTTTTAGGGTTTGCTGCCTCCAGGAGATCCTTCTCATTTTTTCTCACTCTTCAATGATTCTATCAGCCAATCCCCAGGATCTATCAAACATATGGGATTCAGGTTCAAACAAAGGCATTTTGTCAAAGGAAAAGATGAAAATCTTAAAAATATTCTCTAACTTCGTTGATGCAAAGCGCCCCAATCAGCCAAGGGCACCCAAGATAAAAAGCAGTCAAATGTGGGGTAAGAGACTGGTGTGAGGTATCAATCTCCTCATAATTGATCAAGCTTTCTAGATCAATTCACTTTCAATCTCAATTGCTCACGAATTAGCAGGAAACAATGCTCAAACATTAGGTATTAGTCACTGGAAACTAGCAAATGTCAAAAATTTCAAAAAAACTTAAGACGCCCTATCTCAAGTACATGCCCAAGTCAACTTGAGTTACAGATTTTTGAAGACTTTCTCTTCCTTAGGCTGCTTTATTTTTTAGGGATTCTTTGTTTTGATAAATATTTACACGGGTTGACTCCTAAAATTAAGGTTTTCGTGAGTTAACTGCTTCTTTCACCTCTAGACTTTATTTAAGAAGCATTTGGGCATCCATACTTCATTATTTTGTAGGTTGACTTCAAGAGGCGAACACAAAATTTTCTTGTCAATAGCTTTTGAAGGATCAAACAAAGGGCGTTTTGAGATTTCTTCATAGTTTCAAATGCAGGTTGCACAAAAGAACACTTTTCCATAACCCAGTTAGCCAAGGTATCATTTTTCAAAGGTAGAAGTTCATCGTCTCCAAACTTCATCAATCTGGGTCTTTCTATTCTACATTTCTCTTAAAGATTGGCAATTTTTTATGTAAGCTTTCAACCCTAATTTTTAGGGATTCTTGAAAAAAACATTTTTTTATGAAACTGGCAATCTAGGTCTATTTAGTACAATATTGGCTACAAAACCCATGTCCCAGATTTTTCCAAAAAAA
>VDFB02164022.1:0-18552 GCA_007258455.2 Sequoia sempervirens
ACTTAACAACCACCCAAAAGAAAACCTTCACCCATAAAACTTCATGTTTTACCATCCTTGGAGATACTCTATACCATCGTAGTCTAGATGGTATGTTACTTTGGTGCCTTGATGCAGAAGAAGCACAAACAACCTTACAAGAGGTTCATGAAGGTATTTGTGGATCCCACTCCGACAGACTTAACCTAGTCTAGAAACTGCTCAGAATAGGATACTACTGGCCCTCCATGGAACAAGAATGCATACAATATTCTAGAAAGTGTCGAAAATTTCAGTAGCACAGTGCCCTAGTTCATGCACCAACACAGGAATTGAGACCTATAACCACACCATGGCCTTTCTCGCAATGGAGATTAGACCTAGTAGGCAAGATATCACCCGCTTCATCCAATGGGCACAAATTCATTATCACAGCAATAGAGTACTTCACTAAATGGATAGAGGAAATTCCATTAACCTATATCACCGACAAATAGATATCAAAATTTATTTTTAATTATCTCATCTACAAGTATGGAATTCCCCAAACAATAATAATAGACAATGGAACCCCATTCAAAAATCAGGATGTTCAAGAGCTCTGTTCCCAATTTTCTATCCACCATCGATTCTCCACGCCCTATTACCCCTAAGGAAATGGTCAAGCTAAGGCATCTAACAAAACCATACTAAAGATACTCAAAAAGACTGTTACTGAAGCTGGTCGTGATTGGCATTTGTAGCTAAACCTAGCCTTATGGGCCTACCAAACCAGCATTCACACACCTACTAGTGCCACACCATTTTCCTTGGTCTACGGATCAGAGGTCGTCTTGCCTATTGAGGTTGAAATCCCTTCATTGCGAGTTTCACTAAAAAGCATGGTCAATAACGAAGAATACAGGGTATCCAAACTGAATGAATTAGAACTCCTAGATGAAAAGCGTTTGAGCGCGTTAAACCATCTGCAAGTTTATCAAAATCAGCTCAAACGGAACTATGACAAAAAGATCAAGGACAAGAACTTTCAAGTTGGTAAATTATTCCTCAAAGAGAATCAAAAGGTACAACTAAATTAGGATGGAAAAGGAAAATTTGAACCCAACTGGTTAGGTCCGTTTGTCTTCACAACAAGCTATGGCTCTGGGCATATCAGTTAGCTACTCCTAAAGGAGAACCTTTAGTTGAACCATTGAACAACAACCACCTCAAGAAGTTCTACACATGAAGCATTTCAGAATACCCTAGGCAAAAGCGTAAAAATCCAAAAAAATAGAAAAAGGATAAAAAAATACAAAAAAATCAAAAAGAAAGAAAAATAGTAAAGAGAAATAAAACATTCTCTAGCTGAAAACCACTCTGTTGCACTCTTAGAACAGGAACCATAGTGAAAACCTGGAAAATAGGCGCTATGTTTGAATAAAACTTGTATCATTATCTATCGGTACTATCCACAACATCCACCCATTCATTTCATAATAAAACAGTGTATCCAACCATGGCTTGTCGCTAATTAAGGAAATTCATCTTGTTTACAATTGGGGAAAAAATTCTAAGACTAATCATGGATTAGATCTTTGAGAATCCTATCATGGTCATGAAAACAAAAAAAAGAACAAAAATATCAAAAATATCAAAAAATAGCAAAAAAGAACAAAAGAACAAAAACATTTGAAAAACATAAAAAATAAAAAAAATCATGGGGTTATTCCTTCACTCAAACAATCTAAGATATCAACACTTGCTTGAACCTCACAGCTAGTTCAAGTATATTTCACGCAACATATCCTCTAGACACAGAAGTGGAATAGCAATCCAGATTATCAATGTTGTTTACCCAAAAATAGTTTACACTTTGAGTCAAATGGTCAAACTACGTGGTCTCTGCGTGTACAACATAGGCAAGGATTGAAATCCCCCAAGACCCTAGGCCAGTCCCCTTAGGTTTCCAACATGCTTTATTTCAACTTAGTCAAAAATACAAAATCCAAAAATAGTCAAAAATACAAAATCCCAAAAATAGTCAAACACAAAAAAATTCAAAAACATCATAAAACTCAAAAAATCAAAAAGACCCATCCCATTCATCACAATTCACAATAAATACATCATCCATAATAAATAGATCGTCACACTCACCCTTTGACAAAACAAACAAAACAAACAAAGCAAACATCAACAGTTGGAACCTTAAAAGCAGACAATCACAGAAGAATTTGATCGCAAATCAAACTAAAAGAAAGCCAAGTTTCAGATACATATATTTTTAACAAGACCCAACAACATCTTGAGATATGTATTAACAGATCCATTCCTACGATAGACAGGATCAACATTGGATAATAGACCCACCCCAAACAGATATGGCAAGTGATAACAACATTGTTTTATCTTTTTGTTGTCTTATTTTTGTGATTTACATTATTGATTCATTCCCAGGATCTCTCAAGGATGTCCATAATGATTTAGAGAAGAAGGAATGGGGGCAATTGAGTGTCATTTCAATTTTTTGTTTGTGGATAGTCTTGTTATACTACCATGGAAAATACTTACCTTGTTCTATGTGTGGAAGTCGTCTTTGGAATATTTCATGTAATAGTGACATGTTAGGTTCTTAATACCTCTTGTGTTACTGGTCTGACATGTTTTTAAAGCTTCTCACCCATACACTCTAACAGGGTTTCCGTATGTCTGGTATGAGAAAGAATACTCCTTGTTTAAAGAGTCAAATTACATGCAATATATACAAAGTCACCTTGGTCATTAATACCCTAGTGCATCGTATTTATTTGCTATATCAAAATAGATTGTTCAAAACTAAAAAGTCTCTCAAAGCAAAGAAAAAGAAACTCATCAACTACTAATTAACATCACATTTCTATCTGTCATAAATATTTCCTCTAATTAACATCATATTTCTATCCATCATCAATATTTCCTCTAATTATCATCATTTTTCTATTAAATCATCAACATTTCTTCTAAGTGAAATCTGCATAGCAATATCATTAGTACCATTCTACATCCACAATATCGTCAATACACATCATCATCATAATAAACCAATAAAAACACCATGTATGGGGAATTCATTCATATCAACACCATATATAAACATACATCATCATATATCATCATCACATAAGCATAAAACAAGAATGAATCGAAGAAGGCATATATCATATATATCATCATCAAAAAAGGGGAGTACATCATCATAAGTGTGACAGGATATACAAAATCATAATATCTATACAAGGCCTTGACTGGGCCAATGAATATATACATACAAAGTTCACATGTCTACAAAATTCCTCTAAGCAATGAACAACATGAAGATCAAGTACAAAAGTAAGACCTTGACAGGAAGGACATAACCCTATAGATCACCAAAACGATCTGGTTGTCTTATAAATTGATCACCTACACCATCACCACCCACAGAACTAGGCTCTCCAAAACGTGGACACCGAGCGGCCTTGGGAACAACAGACTCATATAAAGTTTGATAGTAGGTAGACCTCTACAAATAATGATCACGCTCTGCCCTGAGAGTATCTCTCTCTGTAGTCAACAACTATACAAAAGCCTCTACAACATACTGTCGACCACTCTCGCTATCTCGCTCAGCCCTCAAAATATCTATTTGAGCCTCTGCAGCCTGTCATCTCGCTATCTTTGCATCTCTAGCAGCGGTCATCTGAGCTAGCAGTATGTCTCCATCCCTAGTTGGTGGAGGAGGACCCAGAACCTTCCTATGACCCTGCATCTGAGGTGGCTGCTCATCTTGCTCATCCTGATCACCCTGGGCCCCATCATGATGGGCTCTATCCAACTACTATGTAAGGACCTAGATGTGTTGTTGCTCCCCACAATGACCTATAATACTTGATCTACCTGAATTGGGATCACCCCCAGGAATAGTGAGTCTCAATGGCCTGCGACGGACCCATCACTCATCATAGTCATGAGAGGTACCTGGATTTGCTAGACCAATCGGCCAACCCCAACCAATTGGGACAAGTGCTCCAAACTCAACAATGGAAATATCTATATCTAGCTAAAGACCCCATACACAAACCTCCTGGGTCGTTTGACCAAAACGAGCCTCATAAGTATTGTTGTGCCCTCAACACACATGCCTCGTTCAGAACGGGGACCCTCTTTTCTTTCGTCTTGTCAGGGCGTCTTGTCACTGCCTCATTTTGCGTGCCCCATTTTGGTGTTCTAAATGGTCAGTGTACCTCCAAAGTCTCATCTTGAGTTGACTGTGTTTCATCACCTCCAATTTTGCTAAGTCTTGGTTCCTTGCAGAGTCTCCTTGGCAGTTTGCTTCTACCAGCGGCCTTGGGGCCTGGTGGGCCCACCTCTCTGGGTTTCCTCTGGGTGTTTTCCGTTCTAAACAGCGGAAGGCTTCCGCCTTCCCGAACCCTAGGACCCGGCCCCTTCTTTGCCGCCCCGTTTAACTCATGATGAAAATCGACTGCTTTTCCTCCTCCCGAGCTCGTCTCACCGGACTTCTGCCCCTGAAACTCTGTGGTGACTTCACCATCTTTGACAGCCAACGTGAGCCCGTGCTCCGTCCTCTGGACCCCGGGTTCCCTTTCATCGATTATTTGCAAAGTGAACTTTGAAACGGCCATAGGGTCGTGACGCTCCGTCCCCCGGACCCCGGGCCTCCCGCCGTCATCCGAGATTTAAACCCACCAACCCTCCTGTCGTCCATACGGGCATTAAATGGGCGTATTAAATGCTAATTGCGGTATAAATATCTGGCTCAAGCTGTCATTTTCATATGTCAGGTTAGCCAGAGGAAGTCAGAGAGATTTTGAGGAGCCCAGTGCCTTTCCCGTTGCCTTCGGTTGCCAATTACTAGTGGATTTGACAACTTCTTTCACCGAACTTCCGAGGTAGGTTTTCCATCTTCCCTCCTGTGAGTTTTTTCATAATTTTGTGCTTAAAATAGTGAACAAAATGGGCTAAAAAATGCTTCAACTTGATAAAACATGACAACACCTAAAAAACCCATATGCCCAAAGTCTAGAAAAATCTCCAAAACATCTCCTAAGATCAATCCAGAACTGGATCTCACCGTTGTTGATCTTCGTGCAGGGAATTCACGCCCTTCGGGCCCGTGTTGGCTTGTCGCCATGAAAATTTACCAAATGGACAACAATCTAACCAAACGGCGGGACTGCGACCCTGGACCTCTGTCGGCACATTGCCGTCAAACGTAAAACTCAACAAACTTGAAGTCCTGCCTCCATTTTGACCTCCCGGACCCACTCCCCCCAGACTCTGTCCTCAGGACTCCACGATGTTTCTGCCCTATCCACCCGCACCATGGGGCCCGCTTTTCTTTTTGTCATTCAAGATTAAACGCACAAACTAACTATTTCGTCATGTCGTCGGTCCCCAGTCCCCGGTCCACGGAGTTCCCTCATGTCTTCGTCGTTTCAAAATGGCCGTCTGGTGACGTCTTCCTGCCTCCTGGGTTCCGACCCTCCAGTTTCCGCGAGGACTAAGTAGAAAGCGAGCTTTGGCATCCTTGCCCTTGTCGGGCTCCACCCACCAGGATTTTGTCTCGTTTTAGCCTGCTCGAAAGGGAAAAGCAGGTCTATCTTTCTGACCTCCGGGACCCACCCTTTGAATCACTGAAGGAAACTTAGGAGAAAACCTAGTGGCCAAGCTCCATGCCGGGTCCGGTCCACCGGGCCGCTCCCACCGGATTCCCATGCCACGATCGCCGCTCTAAACGAAAAAACACTGACAACTTCCCGCCCATTTAGGCCCGAACATCTCAAAGTAAAAAGGAAACATTGGTCGTCCTTTAGCCTCCCAGGTCCCAAATCCCAAAATTCTGACCCTGGAACTTTGTTCTTTTCTAGCCATTCCAAACAACGAAGCCCTAACAACTTTCCAGCCTTGTATCTCCAGGCACCCCAAAAGTGATCCAAATGACCTTCAATTTGAAAGCCAAACTCGACCCATGTGCTCAAATTCAGCCTTCACCTGCACAAGGCTTTCAAACCATCAAAATCTGAAGTCGGGAGCAATCACATGGATTGCCCTACCCTGTTCACCCTTCAAAACAACATTTCTGCTAGGGAATTCTGACCCTCTTGGCCCGGTTTGTCCAAAATCCCTCCAGTAAATGACTAATGGCATCTATAAGTAAAAGTTTGATTTTATGAATAATATATTGTCTAATTGAATTTCCTCCATGGGATTTCAACTAATGTTCATGCTTTCATGATCGATTGTGCTCATTATTCCCTTGCTTGCAGGATATATGGAATCAGGTGCAGGACCCTCGGGGGGAACTACAGAAAAGGACAAAGGGAAAAGGGTAGGCAAGGCTCCTCGAGGAAAGGAGGATAAAGACCAAATGAAGTACCAATTTCAGGGAGAGCCTTTGCATTTGAAGATTATCACAAACTGGAAAGAAATCACAGATACCAATATCAACCACGCCGATATTGAAGAGTTCAAGCAAAGGGTCAGAATCCACCCTAAGATTGACAATGCCAGACTGATCAGGCAAAGTGGAATTGCTAAATCTGTAGGTTTCCCTCCATCCCTCATAGCCCCTGAATTGGTCATGGCCTGCCAGTAGGCCTATCAGCCACAAAAACAAACTATTGTAGAAAGAGATGGAAACATCCTTGCTGACATGTCAGGTGAGGCGATTACGAAGACCTTTCACATCCCCACCTTTGAATAAATGGAGGTGCCCACCATAGCGGAGTGTAAAGAAACATGGGACGAGGACTCGACGGGCTGCAAGAAGCTAATAAATTAGTACTGGCTCAAGGAAAAAAGGGGCAGCGCTGTAAAGGTTCCTCAAGAACTTTTCCGCAGTGACTTCCACAAGGACTACCATGACTTGGTCACCATGTTGAGTAGAGTGATGGGCCTCCCAAATGTTGCATATTTTCAGAATGGATGGTGTATTTCATAGAACAGATCCTTCGTGGGGATGAAGATGTCACCACAAAAGCTCTGTTCTATTGGGGCAGGAATAATAAGCGACTGCTTCCATGAGCAGTTCATGAATGTGAAGAAGACCTCCAAGTTCTACATGACCTCCTATCTGGTGTACTCACAGGATGAGTGGAGGAAATAAAGTGAATTATTTGTGGCACCTAATGAGAAACCAGGCCGTGCGCTAAAGGTCTATGACATATATTTCTAGCTCCAATTTAGGAACTTCAAGAAAGAGTATTGCAGGGTGAACGACGCCTTCATTGGCCACATCATCAGATTGCTTGGAGGGGATTTTGAAAGAAGGGTTTCTCACAGTGCTCGGGAATTCTTGAAGCAATACACCTTCTTATTCATACAATACCCCAAGTTCACATATATTCGTGCCTAAGGTTTCACAGAGAGGTCGAATAAGCTGCCCCGGTACCCCAATGACATGATCGTACTGTTAGAGCTCTCCCAACAATTGCAACATGTGAATTCAGTCCTCGATAGCAGACACTTGGTGGGGATCCCTTATCCCTTAGCTTTCAGCCAAGGGATGTACAAATTACAAACCTCCTAGTGCGCTGGGAATTTTGAGAAGGAATTGGCAAAGTATCATTTCTGCTTACACACTGCTCACCCATGGATGGACCCATATGGGCATGTAAGGAAAGCATTAGGACCAAGGTACGCCCATTTGCATCATGTCGAGGACTTCTGGGTAGATTACTAGGATGAAAAGGAGGTGCGTGCAAGGCACTACATGCGAATGACTGCGTACTTTGTAAAAAGACTACAATTGTTTCTTGTACCTGATCAAGTTGAAGAGGATGAAAGCACCATCATGGATCCCAAGTACAACGCAGTGGCTAACTTGCCACTACCAGCAAAAGATTGGGATGAGCAAGAGGTCAATGACCTCGACATTATAACCAAACCAATTCAGGCTCAAACCAAGGAATGGGTTGATGGAAAAGTAGCCCTATTGAAGAAACAAGGGGTTGTCCTAACATATGAAGGGCTCAAAAGAGTGATCCTAGTGCTACAAAAGATGTTGCTGCTACAACTTGAACAGGAGGGACATACAAGTCTCCTATGCTCGCAAGATCAAAAAAGAAAAAAGGGATTGAGGCAGAGTAGTCGCCAGATCCAAAGGTTTATTCCAAAAAAGATTCAGGAGGTTCACCCTCTAAGAATCCCAAACGAATGGGAAGCTTCACAGGGAAACCAACAATTCAAGAGGATCCCCTTCAAGAGGGTGAGGAAGGGAAAGCAAATCAGCCAAAACCTCCTCCAACTCTCCTTGTTTCCGCCACCCTTCCATCTGTTTCCTAGGCCATGGTTTCCACATCCCCACCTGTGGTGGACATCTTGGTCCATCTCGCTTCCTCTCCGTCAGTTGGGCCCATAATAATGGTTGACTCCTCCTTTGTTGTAACTTCTCCACTTTCCTATGCCTCCATGTCGCCCACTACATCACTTCCATTGGCAACGGTGGCACCGCCAATGCCTGCACTCACATTGCTAGAGGCTTTCTCGAGGCATATGCAGAATGTCCCCTCTGAGATTTCCCAAATCTTTTTGGATCCCACCATCCAAGTTGCCTTAGTGCAGGTCCTCGCCAGCGCCACGCCCTCGCAACCTCCAATGGGACTACCAACAATGGAGGCCACGATGCTAATCTCAGAAGAATGGGAAAAGTGAGAGATGGAGACTTCAAAGGCAGTGGAGGAAGAAGTCGATGAGTACCACGAACACCCAGAGTATGAACACTGGAAAATTGACAGAGTGGTCCATGCAGAAGAAGAAATGGGGTCTTCTGAAAGTGGAGATGAAGAGGAGGGTGCAGGTGGTAGAACTATTGTACAAACCTTCGATGATGATTTCGAGGAGGAAATGGCCTAACAATTGAGGGATGATAGAGAAGAGGTAGAAAGGTCACCTCCCATAGAAGAAAGGAAAGAAGATGAAAAGGAAACAAAAAATGTAGAACTCCCTATAGGGGAATAGCAGGAGAATGTATCACCTCCTTATAGAGAAGAAAAAATGTAGAAGAAGACAAACCTGAGGGTGAGGTTCCAGCTGACAAAAGTCTCAAAATTGAGCAGCCCAAGGAGCATGAGCATAAGGGTGAACAAGATGAAGAAAAGAAAGGGAAGGAGGCTGAGAAGGAAGAAAGTCCTCGAAAGCAATTGCCTACCAAGCTTCCCATCAAGCGCCTTGCGTTCGTCTGAGACTCCAATGAGGAAGAGGGAGAAGACACTAAAATGGAAGAAAGGGCTCCCGTAGCTAAACAAATAGAGATCCAAACAAAGGAGGGCGACGGTGATCATGAATCACCCAAGGGAAAATTCGCTATGCTCGAATGGCTGGAGAGTCAACTTGAAAAGAAAAATCCTATCCCGAAGGATCCAAGAGTAAGACTGGAGGCTATCTTAGCCCGAGCGCAGATCACAACTAGGAAAGAGAAGAAGCCCAAAATCAGATCCAGGGTAATGATGGACGCTTTTGTATCCCGAACTATGCAAGTAGCAACACTAGTGGTGGGCAAAGAAGGGGTAAGTTATAATATCTCCACCATTGACTTGGGAATAGCTACTAGAGAGAAAAAGGTGGAGCACCTCAAGGAATCTATTGCCATGGTAGTGCATTTGATACAACAGGATAAAGTTTCAAAGGACAAGCTTAAAGCACGGGTAGCTGATCTGACAACTTACATCTGGCAATGGTCCTCAACTAAAGAAATGCCTGCCACATTCGCGGCTCCACCGTAACTGCTGTCCAGGGAAAAAATTGATAAGTTGGAGAAGAGAAAGAATTTGGACAATACTACAAAAAGCTGATTCTGACAAGTTATATACGTCAGAAATATGGGTATTAGTCGGGTTGTTCGGACAACCAACAAGTTCCTAGACTTACAACAATCCCTTGAGAGCACAAGAAGGCTCTGCTCTGACTTCCTAGTAAGGTATGAGTCCACCTATCCAAAGATCAAGGCTATCCTCAAGCTGCCAAGTGCGACAGGGGAAAAGGAGCTCGTGCTCAAAAGGGACGATCACTGGCTAATGGATGTATGGAAACAAGACTTTGAGAATAGAAAAGAAATATTTGAGTAGGTGATTGACAAAGTAGATCTAGATATTGAGTGGGTCAAAGAGGTCAGAGCAGATTGTGTCTGATATTTGAAGCTAATGAAAGGCTATGAGATGCTCGTCGTACAAATGGACCCAGATAAAGTAAGGCCTCATTTCCAGAAAAATATGGAGGACGGGATATCAGACGAGATAACCACGAATTTCATGAGTTTTTCCACCCGAGCCTTCACCCAATCAGAGTTGTTCCGGGACCATGCTGCTAAGTATGATGAAGACTGGAAAAGGCTTGAGGATAACTCAAACAAGTGGAGTTATCAAGTATTGTGGTCTGAGGTCATAGAGGTCGACAAGCTCCAACCGGTAATTTTGAAATTCATGGAGTATGTAGCTTTGAAGAAGCAAGAAGGTGACCCTATTATTAGTGAAGAGCTTCTAAAGGAATAGCTACAACAAAAGGGAAATCAACAATAAGACAAAAGGCTACAGTGTTGTCACTAGAGGACAAAATAGGGACAAGGGAAAAGTTATATTTTAAATTGTAATATATTGGGGGGTAGGTAGAACCCTAGTTTGTGGTGAATCTATGCCACACAATGAGATTAAATCTTGGCCATTCATTCTACTATTTGGGCACTATAAATAGGGGGTCTCCTCTCATTTTCAAAAGAGAGTCGAGTTGTTGTAAATACATGCTGCTGAAATTTCTAATGAAAATACATCGACTCAGTGCATTTTCTGAGTTCTTCACATGTTTCATGATTCATTCTCCCATTGTTAGATGTTTTATTTATATTTACATTGTTGTTCTAATTAGCTTGAAATTGCTTATATAGATTTTGGTAATGTTGTTATGTGATCGTAGAAATCTCTGTTGTGTTGATTCCTTCCAGTCCATACTTTTTCGTATTTGTTGCTGGTAAATGGTCTTGTAAAGTTAGTCTGGGCTGAAATTTGGAGCTGATTTTTAAACTTTTATCTTTATTCATAAATGCATGTGGTGAATGAATGATAAAATATCTATAGACCTTTGAAGATAGCACAGGTTTCATGATATTGTAGGTTTCTTGGTTAGGTGAAATCTTGTTTGAAGGAAGTTGTCCATAGCAGAACCTCCATGATCACTGTTCATCATTAGTTGCAGATCTAGGAACCTTCCCTCTTCCCTTTTATTTATTTTTTAGAAACAACCTATGCTAAGGTTCATTGCACATTGTAAAGCCAAAATTTAAGGAAAACATTGAAGTTTTAGATTGTTGTTCGAACCTACAGCAAAGTGCACCTTGACTCCCATCTTAGAAACTTCATATTTTAAGCTCCACCTTGCATCCAGCTACGTAAGTCTGCCTTGTGATTACCAATAAAATCACATCAAACATCAACTGAGGAATTCTATGCATGTCATGACCTGACACTCAAGAGATCTTGGGGTGATTTTCAACATCTTGTTGTTGGAAGTCTCCTTTCAAGAGAGGTAGTGCACCTACGCATTGCTTGTGTTGAGAAAGTGTGCAAAAAAACCCATCAATAGAACTAGAACTAGAAGGAGGGCCTTGTGAAGCTGGATCGAATTAGATCATTCTCCCCCGAAATATTTCAGAGAGTTCTACGGTCAACACCAAACAAGGGAGAATTTCAAGAGTTACAGCCCCCCACAAGGGAAAAATGAACTAAGGGAGGAGACTCTGGTTCTTCCATTTCCTCCTCCCCATCCACTTCCCTTCCACCTACACCTCCATTTAGCTCTTGTCCATCCTCCACCCAGCCATACCAAACTGCTTTTTCACCCCTCATTTTTGGCAACTAGGGAGTTGCCTCTCTTCTGACCCTTAAAGTTCAGGGCACACTCCAAATAGCCGCAACCCAGGAGCAGTCCCAGGTTGCTGTCTTACTGCAGGTGTAGCTCCAGATTGATGTCCCTCAATAGCAAATACCGCCTTCACCTCCCATCATGGCTTGGTTGGCACAAAATCCCTCGCCATTGCACTTCAGCACTTACCACGACATGCCTAAGAATCCAGAGGGCTTCTATTCAAAATTCAATCCTCGCGACCCGCAAAGTATGACAGAATAACACATCAAGATATTTGAAACAACAATTACGGATATGAAAATCGGTCATGAAGATGTCGCATGTTGCCTCTTTCCATACTCGTTGGGTGAGGAGGATTTTTATTGGTACATCAATTTTCTGAGAGGGTCCATTACCTCATGGGACCTCATGAAGAATGATTTCCTGTAGAAGTATAAGATTCCAATCAGCCCTTCAGAGCTATATCGACAGTTTATGTCCATTCGGAGGGAAGTTAATGAACCTATTGGATCCTTTAATGATCATTTTCATCATGCCTTCATGAGGCTTCAAGATCCATACATACACAATGATGTTGTATCCCTCCCTATCTACTATGCAGCATTAGATAATCTCACATCAGCATTGGTAAAAAGGATGCGTTTGCTACTCACCACACTAGTAACTACTTATGCGGAGGTTGTTGTTGCCAGTACGGATTTGGGGTAGAACATCTCCGGTCCACTGACTTCTTTGGGGTTGGTAGCTCACCCAATGCATGTTCAAGGGCTTAATCAAGCATTCGCTAATCAGACCCCTCTCATGAACTAGGTGTCTCAGCTACCCATTGTCCTGTACCCGGGACAGCCAATGAATTATGCACCTCTCATGCCTTCTTATTTGCAAATTCAACAACATCAAAGCTATCCTGAGGCTCCCCAACAACAGCAGGCGTACTCTCAGCAATCACAAGTACCATTATACCTATCGGGACTAGAATTCCCTCCAGCATATCAGAACCAGCCGGCAACCCCGCCTGTCTTCCTCCAAAATCAAGTGTTGCAGCCAAGCACCGCTAAGAAAGAAAATTTGGAAGAGTTGACAGAAATGATAAAGAAAATTTCCATGGAGATGACGCACTTAAAGAATCAAAACAATCAGTTGCAGGCCTCCCAGCGCAACCTCTAGGACAATCTTAATCGGGATAGCCGAGACAACAGGGATGGTAGGGACAACCGGGAAGCGAGCACCTCTTCTAGGAAGAATTATGATAAAGGACAAAATTCAAGTCAAAGCTTTGAGAGGAGACCTTCTCAGAGGCAGAATTGCCTATGGAACACGAGGCCCAATAATGGAGGTGTCCCTACTCCTCTTGATCAGCCTACCAACAATGAAAAGGTGACCAGTGGAGTGTATCTCATTGAGGCAACCCTGTCTAGATGGTGTCGTATTCACAAGACTAGTAGACCCTCCGAGTTGGATTGTCCTGAATTCCAAACAACCGCTGAAATCTTCCAAGTGGGGGTCCAAAATGTTGTTGATAGTGTCAATTGCAGAGACATTGTCCCATCTGAGCCTTATGACTTTTCCTATCTCGTGGTCAACCAAGCGCCATTTCTGTGAAGAAACCACAACGAGCTCGAGCCCACCCCCGCTAAGAGTGAAGAGGTCCAAGAGGTAAGTAACGAGCAAACCTTGGCTCAACTTTTTGATTCCGTAGACAATGGTCTAGTAGATGAGGAAAAACCACATATAGATGAAGTTCACATGTTCCACCAGAGAACTCCTTACTTCCTTAGGAATAGGCAGGTGGGTTGACCCTTTACAACTTCTACCCCACCAAATAATTTTACTACCCTGCTCGATCCGAATGCTAGCAATAATCTCGGGCTTCCTCACGTTCCCACTCAGTATTTTAGCAAGGATAGGCCTCAAAATTAGTCACAAAATTAGCTTCAAGGCCAACCCCAAAACCAATCAAGTCAAACAAAAACCCAACCTTCTAGCTCTGCCATAGACCGAGCCTTTCACTTTGAGATTGAACAAATGGGTGAATATGTGGCAGAAGAGTTCAAGAAAGTAAAAATTAGTTTATCTACTTTTGAACTGCTCAAAGTCCCTATTGTAAGGCACGCCTTCTTCGGGGTACTTAATGGGACCCCATCCTTTGAAACAACACAAGAGGCATCAGCTAAAAGACTCACCTTTGAAGAGCCCAGGTAGGAATCTGTGATTCAGGATATTACAGGGAAAGGGAAGGACGTTCCCTTAAATCAATTTGTAGGTAAACAGCCAGAAAAATAACCAAAATAGAACAATAGGCATATTTCCAAGAATCAGCCATCTGGGTAGACCATGGGTAGGACCGACAATAAGAACAAAGCTCAAGTGACTCAGGTAGACATGTCTATGGGCCTCTTCCAAGGAAAAATTGAAACTCCCCCTTTCCTCACCACCATCCAGATATTTAGGAAGAATCTTCATAATTGCCTCATTGATTCCGGAGCATCAACCAACGTCATGCCCCTGGCTGTATGCAAAGCCCTTGGGATTACCCCAATGCCTCCAAGGAAAAAGGTGACCCAACTGGACAAAACAAAGATAAATATTGTGGGAGAAATGAATCGAATCCCCATGTAGATTTCCGCAGACCCAAGGGTGTAGCAGGTCATTGACATCCAAGTTGTGGATATTCCTGATGCTTATGGGATCATCTTGGGACAGGACTTCACCCGTGCCTTGAACGGGTATGCCACTACAGATTTTTCTCACATGTGGCTGCCATGGAAAGGGCTACCAAATCAAATCCGTATAGACCGTGAGCCTCATATGAAGTACATGATCACGGAGTACAACAACCTGAACGAGGTGTTGTTTGTTGAGACAGAATTGAGAAATTACTGTCCCTTTGCCTACCAAGAAGAATTCGAACCCCACGAAGAGTGTGCTGCCAAAGTACTCTTGGTGCAATGCATCCCTCCAACCAACTTCACTCAAATGCCTCAGAGTATAGAGATGTTGGTAGAATCAGATGATAAACCTGATGAAGATGACAACTTGGGATTACTCAATGGTTTCCATGAATTCATGGAAAAGTGTGCAAATGACCAACTCAGTTTGGGTGCCTGAATGGATTTCTAGGATCTCTTGCTTCCAAATTGGTGTAGAATTCACAATGCTTCCCACTCCGAGTTTGATTGCTGCTTGTGCCAAATAGCGGTAGAGCATGCCAAAAAATTAACTGTCCCTCAAAAAGAAACTCCAAAAGCAGGGCCAATAGAGCCACCGGTTGTTAAACACGCTGAGCTGAAACTATCCCTGAAGGTCATGAAGGTAACCACCCAGCCAAAAGGAAACAAGAGCCCAATTGGGCCTGAAGTCAAAGAGCTTCCCAAGTTTTGGACACTTCAGTTTGATGGATCTAAATCAAAGAAAGGAGTTGGTGTCAGGTTCAAACTCATCAACCCAATGGGTAAGACCTTTCTTGTTGCCCATAGGTTGTAGTTTTGTTGCACCAATAATGTAGCAAAATACGAGGCATTAGTCCATGGTCTTCTTATAGCCTTAAAGAAAAATGTCAAATTGTTGCAAGTTTTTGGGGATTCCGAACTCGTAGTCAAACAAGTTAGAAAATTGTATTCCTGCCATGATAGAAGACTTGCAAACTATAGGCATAGGGTTTGGGACCTCTTGGAAGGTTTAGATGCATTTAATATACAACTGGTCCCTCGTGCTCAGAATCATACAACTGAAGCTTTGGCTCAGGCGGACAACACTTTGCAACCCCTCTCCTTGTCCAGGCTTAAGAAATTTACAGTTGAGTTAACATCTACACTGTCTGTCCTGGATAATGTCACTCATTTTCATGTCTTCAATGATGATAAGCACATCCTTGAATTCATCACGAGTTTTGATGTCTTTGCCACCCAAATAATTGACGAAGTTGATATGAAAGAAGCCGAATTGGATATAGAAGGGGTCATCAACCTCAGAACTAGCACAATAACCAGAGGCATGGTTTAGCTTAAACGTATATTTGATTTGGACCAGATTAGGTATCAAGATTGGAAAACAAAGAAGGAAGCCATAAGCAACTAGTGTGATGCTCACAACCTTGGGACTGTCGAGGAGATCAAAAATATTTTTATTGGCAAAGTGTGCATGCCCGAGGAAAAGGAGGAAATCATCGATGCTTTGTGGATGTATCATGATGTGGTGGCATGGAGCTATGAGGATCTAAAGAACTATGACACCTCCATCATCATGCACACCATCCCTCTCAAGACAGAAGTGAGGTCATTCCGCCAATGACAGCATCCTAAAAATGCCTTATTGGAGCCCATCATTTACAAAGAAGTACAAAAGTTGCTTTCAACAAGAATTATATTCCTAGTCAGGCATTCTACATGGGTGGCCAACCTGGTCCCAGTCAGAAAAAAGAATGGAGAAATCAGATTGTGTGTAGACTTCCACAATTTGAACCGAGCTTTGGAAAAGGACAACTATATAGTGCCTTCATTGGATGAGGTACTGCAGATCATCAACGGCTCCCAAATGATGTCCTTCATCGATGGGTACTCCGAATATAACCAAGTTATGGTGTAGTACGAAGACCACCATAAGACAACGTTCACCACCAAGTGGGGGACCTTTGCTTACAGGAGAATGCCCTTCGGGCTCATCAACGTTGGCGCCACTTTCCAACGTGCCATGGATATTTCCTTCAAAGATTTGATTGGGAAGTGCATAATAATCTACATGGATGATTTAACTGTGTTCTCTAAAAGGCGGAGTGATCATGTCTCTGATTTATGCAAGGTGTTTTAGAGGTGTAGGGAGTTTGGAGTTTCCCTTAACCCAATGAAGCATATTTTCGGCATGACTAAATGTAGATTTCTTGGACATGTTATTTCAGAGCAAGGAATATCCATAGACCCCGAACACATCTAATCTTTGTTGAAGATCCCATGACCAGGCAGCAAGAAAGAATTAAAATCCTTCTTCGAGAAGATCAACTTTGTCAGGAAATTCATCACGGGTTTTGCTGAGATTGTTAAACCGCTCAACACCATGTTAATTTAGGATGCCAAAGTTGAGTGGACTCCCGAAGCCAAGCATGATTTTGAAGAAATTAAATGAGCAATTGTTGAGGCACCTGTGCTCGTTAGCCCAAACTATCTGAAGTTGTTCTACATCTATTCGTTCGCTTCAAAGCATTCCTATGCCAACATTCTGACTAAAAAAGATGATGAAGGAAATGAACACCTGATCACCTTCATGAGTGCTCCTTTGAAAGATGTTGAATTATGCTACCACAACATAGAGAAGCAAGCATATTCCCTCGTCAAGGGAGTGAAGAAATTTAGGCATTATATCTTGCGCAATAAAGTGTTCGCCATTGTCCCCGACCCAGTAGCGAAAACACTGCTCATACAAAATTAATTGGGCGAACGAAGAGCTAAATGGGTCACAATGCTCCAGGAGCATGATATGTAAATCCAACCAATGAGGTTGGTGAGAGGACAGGAACTTACCCGAATAATTGTTGAAGCAGCAATAGAAGTAAGACCCGAACTCACTGTGTAGCAATACCAGCTCGAGGATGTTTCCCTGGGAAAATGGTATGAAGACGTTGTCATTTATTTGTTGCACCATAGGTGTCCACCTCACTTACAAGGAGTCCAAAAACGTGCTCTCAGGCTGAAAAGTAGTAGTTACATGCTACAGGGGTCCATTTTATACAAGAAAAATCATGAAGGCATCTACTTAAGATGCCTTGGCAAGGAAGAAGCATGTCGAGTCTTGAAAGAGTTTCATGACAAATTTGGCACTGGTCATGGATCCGGGCCTTCCACTACACATTAGATATTAAGAGCGGGGTATTATTGGCCAAAAGTCTTCAAGGATGCATATTGTCATGTTCGCTCATGTCACACATGTCAGACAGCCGCCACGAAGGAGAAGAATCTTGCTATCCCACTGTAGCCCGTGTTGGAGGTGAGGCCATTTGTGCAATGTGGTCTTGATTTCATTGGTCTGGTAAGCCCTCCATCATCTGTAGGACACAGGTACATTCTTACCTCTACTGATTACTGCACTAGATGGATAGAAGCAATTGTATGTAAGCAATGCACAACTAAGGTAGTTACAATTTTTTTGGAAAGTTTGATTTTAAATCGCTTTGGTTGTCCTTATGCATTGGTGTGTGATAATGGACTCGCATTTGCTTCATTAAAATTTTCTATTTGGGCCTTCGACTATGGGATTTCCCTTAAATTTTTATCTAATTACTACCCTCAAGGTAATGGCCTTGCTGAGTCCACAAACAAGAACCTGATCACAGTGATCAAGAAATTGCTCAATAGGAATTCCAAGGACTGGCATACCCAGCTCTGATTCACCCTTTGGGAAGACCACACTCGCCACAAGGCTACCCTTGGTGATTCCCCATTCCATCTTGTTTACGGCTTAGAGCCCATATTTCCTATCCACCTGAAGATTCCCACTCTCCAATTTATTAACGAATTTTATGAAGGGGGGATTGTAGAGAAGATTGACTAGCTGAACTCTTGCATTTAGAAGAAGTCTGAGATCGTGCAATAGAAAATTTTTCCAGACATCAGGGCGTGGTTAAGAGATGGTTCGACTGCTGAGCCAAAATCAAGGCCTTTAGAATTGCATATTTAGTCATGTATTGGGACAAGGCCTACGAAAAGAAAG
>VDFB02164024.1:0-35575 GCA_007258455.2 Sequoia sempervirens
TGTGTGTCCCTACCTGTGACTATTGGTGAGTGTAATTGTACTATTACTGGCTGAGGAGAAACATTAGCAGCTCTAACCGGAGGACATCGGCCACGTATGGTTATTCTCGGAGTGGCACATCCAAGACCAAGATTTGTTATGGGTCGCGTCTCTGGCATGATAGGTATTATGAGGTCGTTGTCATTTTGTCCCAATCTCTGGTTTCGGTCATAGCCCATTGCAAGCATCATGTGTAGGCCTCTGCTTCTTTCATCCATTGGTAATTCAGGTGTTGGTCTTTCATCTTGATACAACATGTTTGATGGATCTGCTTCAATTACCTCATGGCCAAGGTCTCCCCACCTTGTGAATTCAGGATAATTTTGAGGATAGGTTTGTGATGTAGGAGCTTGATTTTCTTGTGGGCGTCCTCGTGATCTAGGAGATTGTGGTAACTCTCCTATCACAAAAGCATTCTTAGGGAGCCTATAACTTCCACAACCGTCCTCCTGGATGATAAGCTTGATATCAGATATGGTGGGAATGGCGGGTGTCTCTGTCGCAGAAGTGGACGTGAGAGTGGTGGGATCGATGTATGATGTGGATGGGCCTTCATCATTTTTCGGCACTTGGGGGATTTTGTAATATTTGGCTTCAAGGTTCTTGCAGTATGAAAACGGCTCAGGATCTCCATGGACGGTAACCTCTTGTCCATTATGTGTAAATTTTACACATTGGTGGAAGGTTGATGCTACGACTTTCATTGCATGGATCCATGGGCGTCCCAGGAGAATGTTGTATGGTAAGTCGAGGTCGAGGACCTGACAGGTGGTTTCCATAAGCGTTGGCCCTACTTGGATAGGGAGCTTAATTGTGCCCTGAGACACTCTTTCTTGGTCATCATATGCTCTGATTGTGATGCCCTTCCCTTTATCAATGGAATCTTCTGATATCTTTAACTGCTTGATGAGGCTAAAAGAACAAATGTTCAAACCTGCACCTCCATCCACCAGGACCCTTTTGATTTTGCTTTTGTTCACAATGACCTCTAAGTGAAGTGCGCGATTGTGAGATGGTTGGGTGGGAAAATCTTGGTCAGAAAACGTAAGGAGATTAGGTGTTATGATGTTTCCGACCATAGCTTGGAATTGTTCCGCATCGAGGTCTGCGGGGATGGTAGATGAGGCTAATGCTTCCTCAAGGATCTTTTTATGGGCCGATGACATTTTTAACAACTCCATGATGGAGATGTGTGCTGGCATTCTTTTGAGTTGGTCTACGACATTGTAGCTATACGGAACGGCTCTTGATGAAGGAACTCTATTGGGTTGGGATGATCCTGCGATGGTGACTTTTTCGCCTCTTGTGGTGACTCCACAGTCTTCGGCATGGGCGCCCTTGATGGTGATTACCATGCAGTTTTCATTGAGGTTGGCAACAACGGTTTAGTATACATGATTTACACTGCCTTTTCCTTTATCCTTGTTATTCCCTTTGTTGCCATGATTCGGCATCGGATTCGTGTAGATTTTAAGATCTTGATTTAATAGGTGCTTCACATTTATGATTCTTTTTGTCGATGAGATCTTGGATGATGTTCTTGAGTCTCATACAATTGTTTGTAGTGTGGCCTTTGATTTTGTGGAACTCACACAGTTGATTTTCATTGTACCAAGGAGGTTTGACATCAGGTTCTTGATAATTCTCAAATGTAGGAGCTTGGATGAGTTTTTCGTCGATTAGCTTTTTCATGATGTCCTCAAGTGGTTTCCCCAAAGTAGTGTATTTTCGTTTGGGGTATGTTTTGCGTTGAGGTGGTCCTTTTTGGTCATTGATGTTATTGATGGTGGGATTATTGGGTTGGTATGTTGTGTGATGAGTGTTTTGGCATTGTGGTTGGATTTGTGGTGCGGGTGTATTTTGGCGTGGACCACTAATGACCACCTTGGCGTCTACAACACCATCATTAGTGACATTTTTGTTTCTCGCCCATGTGTGAGGTTTATCATTGTAGTTTGATGATGGGCGGTTGTTTTGAGGTTCGTGACATGATGTTGATTTGATGGGTTGAGTCACAAGGGCTCTTTCGATGCTAAGCGCCTTGGAGATCAATTGATCGTATGTGGTGATACCTTGAACTTTGAGATGGAATGATAGACGACTTTCAAGATTGGCTATGATTGTGCAGACTTGTTCTTCTGGCATGGTCCATTTGCTCCGATTGGCCTTGGATCGCCATCGTTGAAGGAATGAAGCAAAAGATTCATTCTTTCCTTGTTTCAGAGCGTAGAGTTCTTCAAGACTAACATCCATTGTAATGTTACATGCGTAGTTTCTAATGAATGCGTCTAATTTCTTTGAATGTCCTAATGCTTGAAGGTAAGCGAGAGAACCATTCTATAGCATTGCCTGCTAAGCTCCTAGGGAATAGCCGCATCAGATAAGTATCGTCATATGCAACCTCCATACAATGAACCTGGAATTCCCTGATGTGATCTTCAGGGTTTCCCATCCCTCAATATTTGTCAAATTTAGGAATCTCAAATCCCTTAGGGAATGGTTTCATGTCTAGGCTCCTATCAAATGGATAGGGACACAAGTTGCTTTGCGTTTTGGTTGATGCATACGATTGAAGATCGAGAATACTTGTTGCGAGAGCAACAGATTAATAATGCGTCATATCATTGAGGATGTCGGGGGTGGAAAGGATAGATGTGTTTTGGGGTGTTGCAATGTGGTTTGGATGGATGGGTTGGTTTTAGCATTGTTCAATGGTGTCGGTATGTATTTGTGGCCCGAAGTAGGCTTCTACTTGCTTACGGATGAACAACGCTTGTTGTTGCTCTTGTTGTTGTTGCGCTAGGATTTTTGCTTGTTGTTGTACTTGTTGCTGTTCTAACAACGCTTGTTGTTCTGCTTGCTGTTGCGCTTGTTGCTATTCTAACAACGCTTGTTGTTCTGCTTGTTCTTGTTCCCACAACGCTTGTTGTTGGGCTGCCAATTCTGTTGCTTCTTGTTGTTCTTGATATTGTTTTAATGCTTGTTGGTATGCTTGCCATTGCGCTGCCTGTGCAAGAAGTTGTGCTTGTGCTTGTGCTTGTTGTGCTTGCGCTTGAGCTTGTGCTTGGGTTTGCGCTTGTGCGGTTTGTTGTTGCAATAAAAGTTGTGCTTGGGCGATTCTTTATTGCTTGCGGTGCTTATGCTTGGCTTGGAAACTTGTTGTTGTTGCTGTTGCAATAAAGCTTGGGCTTGTTGTGTTTGTTGCGCTTGTAATGCGGCTTGTGCGGCTTTAGCAGCATGCGCAGCTTGAGCGGCTTGTTGCACGGCTTTTTGTTTCTGCACTTGTTGGTATCCTCTTTGAAAAGCGGCTTGTAATGTTGCGTCGAATTGGTTTGATGTGGTGAACGTTGGTGGTGGTGGGGGTGGTGGTGGATTTGGAATGGCTTTTGTGGTGGTGGTGAATGATGATGTTGTGTTGATTATTTGGTTGGTGGATGGTGTTGTCATGTTGATTACATGATTGGTGGATGGTGTTGTTGATGTGGTAAGTGGCATCGTTGATGGGATTGGCCCTTGAGAGACCATGTTTTGCAATGTTTTGGGGGTGTTTGATGATGTTGCCATTGCTTGTGTGTTTGTCGTTTGTTGTTGTGATGTCAACAATAATTTTTGAGCGTTTGGCAAGATGTTTTGATTGATGGTTGGGATGTATGTTTGATGGATACTTGGTAGAGGGGGAATCCCTAAACCAAGGAGTGGTGTTGATGACAATGGTGATGGTGGGAGAGGTGGAAATGTAAGGGGGGTGAATCCTTGCAAAAGTGTTGTGGTGTTGAAAATGCCCCCTTGTCCGAATATGTCTCCCTCCTCTTGTGAATTTGTGAGAAGAGGTGTTTGTGGTGCTCTGTGAAAATATGTTGATGATAGGTCATAATGTAAAGTGAGAGGAACATTTTGGTGTAATGGATTATGGAAGATGTTTTGTTCCACTGTGGTGTTTGCGTCCAAGTTTTGGTTATTCACAAGGGGATGTGATTGAAGTTCATTGAGGAATGTGTTTCCCTTGTTAACGTTGGGTTGAGTTGGAGCAAATGATGTTGTGATTTAAGTGATTTTCCATGACGCTGAGATGGGGTGTGGATGAAATGGGATGGTGGATGATTACAGGAAAATATAAGCCCTACTATAGGAATACATCAAAACCAAGGCAACTTGGCCCCTTTGTTTTAGTTCAAGCATGTACAACTTAAGGGTTGAGTCTCATCATGATGTTGATGATTCTATGGTTGTCCTGATTTTGAGCATTTCAGCCATTTTCTCATGAGACATTCCAAAGGTGAGGTCTTCCCCTTGGATTTCTCTTGTGGGTTTTGTGATGATGAGGGGATCAATTGATTGCTTGATTCTCAAGCGAGATTCACTGGCTTGTTTGGCTAAGGTCACTTGAAGTGAGAGTTTCTTTGTGGGCTTCCATACTCTTCTTGTATTGAGATCTTGTTTGAACCATAAAACAAGGATCAATCTTCGAGAATATGGGAGATGAATCTCTTGATTCCTTGGATTAATCTCTATTTTATGTCCCAAAGTGAAAGTTTTAGGATGCTTTTAGGATCAAATGTGATGGTGATATGATGGTGATGTTTAAAGATGGATGTTATGGATGTTTATGGGTGTTTTTTTTTGGCTTTTGATAAATCTTGAATGAAATACTAGGCTTTGGATTTTTTATTGGTTTGATTTTTTGGATTTTGAGATTTTGTCCTTGATCTTGATTTGGAGTTTGATTTGGATTTTGAACAAAAAGACCTTAAGATGCTAGATGATTATCTAAAGGGTAGATTTGTTCAAAGGATGATGATTTGGATATGTGTGAGGAGAAGGATGCATCTACCTACACCTACCCAAACAAGGTGATTGTTTCACTAAGTATATGAGAAGGATTCATCTACATACACTAAGCTAGACAAGATGATTTGGATGACTTTGACTAAAGATATGTAAAAGGATGCATTCACACATTCCTAGCCAAAGGTGTTTTGATAAATGTTTTCAAGGACTTGATCTCAATGAGTTTGAATGATTGCTTGATTTTTTCATAAAGCCTAGCATTTCAAGGATGATTTCAAGGTTTTTCAAAAGATGACTTGTGAGATGGATGTTTGATGGAAAGATGATGAAAGAGGTTTGATTTGTTTTGATCCCTCAGATGAACCTAAAAGACCACTTTGTTTTCCTAGACCTAGGTATTGAAGAGCATGCATATACTTCCTAAAGACCTTTGTAACCAAGAAATGATTTGAACATTTTGGATTTCCAATCAATGATTTGTGCTTTTGGGATTTGGAGTCTTCAACACACATGAAAGTTCATTTTGCTTAGCTTTGCTTAATGGATTTATTTTACCAAAAACACTCTCTTTGATTAAAGTTTCAAACTAATATGTCCAATGTCTTAATTTCTTTAAACCCCACAAGATATTTTATGTGGAAATTCAATGAACTTAAGGCAAGGGTTTTTCTATTGTTTACTCAAGAAGACAAATTGAGGTATAATCCAATGCTTAGGAACCTCTAAGGACATGAATCCCAAGGGAAATCAATAGAATATGGATTGAGTCACGATATTTGTCTTCAAGAGGGTTTTGAAATTTTGAGAATCATGTTGAATGTCGTTTGCAAATGTTTTCGAATACAATAATCACCGCGGTTTTCAAACAAAGAATTACAAGCCCCATGGATGTGTAAGACAATATTTGTTGATTCCTAATTTGAAAAGTCCAGCTACGCTTATCTCTAGCGGATGGTTAGATGCTTGACTCCCATCAACACTTCCACTTCATTAACGCTAATCGTGGCAAACAAGCATCAACAATTCATGAAACTCCCATGGCGGTTTCCATCTCTACTAGAAGACCGTGAAGAGGTGGCTTCAATCTAATCGCTCTGCACCAACAAATAGATTAAGGATTTTGGAAAATTCTAACACATGGGTTCTAGTAAGGACTTTCCGTTCGTGGAGATTGACCCATACGACAAGAGTCCCCTTTCGGATCCATCTTATCGGAGCCAACCGCGTGATTATGGTGTTTAACCAAAACCCTCATTTATATCCCAGCTGGAAATACTCTTGGCTTTAGAGTGTTACCGGTTGAGTCGTCCCTTGGGTGAGTACTTTTTCCCCAAGGCAGGCCCTCTAAGATAAACAAAAGCAAGCAAAGACACAATCCGTAACTCGATCGATCTTTGATGGCACAAAGAAAGAGAATGTACGCGAAAATGCCCCTACTCACACTCGCACAAGATGTTCAATTTTTAAGCCCAAATTGAAGTGTTTCAAAGCAATAAAATGTATTTTGAGTGTTTCTCTTGCACCCTAGATCGCATGAAGCGCAAGGGGAGAGGATACGTACTCAAAAGACAATCACACAATTCAAACACTTGTTCGTTTTATACCCTTCAAAGCAATTGTGAATTCGTTTTAAGCACCAAATGAAATATGAAGATTGTTTGTTCAATTTTTAACCCAAAACGAACTCTAGTAAGTTTGTCCTAAGATTCGTTTTAAGCCCTTTGCCATGAAAATCAAATTGTTCGTTTTAGACCCAAATGAAAATTAGTGTTCTAAAATGAAAAGAAAAACAATTTCATGAGGTAGTGTTGATCAAACACTAAAGTGTTTAAAAACACATTGTGTTTTCAAAAAAAAGAATTTCCCCTCCTTGGTTTTCATTTGATAGTCTTCTCTTTGTTGACTTTTCGCTTCCTTGTACCTTGCCTTTGTTCACTTTTTGGTACCTATAAACAAAAAAGACAATTTATGTGAGAATCCAACTTATTTTGATTTAACTTCAAACAATAACATGTTTCTAAATGATGATAACAAAAAGGAAGGTTTATAAATAAGTCATCAATGATCCTATTTTGAGAAGGCATCACATTTGTTAAAAATCAACTTAAAAGAAAAAAAAAAAAATCTCTCAAAAGTATTCTCTTCAATTTCAAAAATAACCTTAAATGTAATAATCATCTCAAATGTGGGTTATCAAAAATGATCATAATAAATGTGATAAAACATTTATTATAAAATTACTAAGCATCTAATGCGAAAGAATTTTGGATTATGAATCACTAAACTGCATTCAACCAAATTAAATCAATTGCTAATAACCTTCATTAAGGGCATATACAATTAAAAGCTTGTTAGTTGATATTCCCTATGTCAAAGATAAAAGTTTATTTTCAGCACCTTCACCAAAAAAAAAAAAAAAGATCGAATACATTCCTGTCCCACTGCCTAATGATTTTGAAAATTTTGTCAAATAGATTTCATCTGAATGCAAAATAAAAAAGGAACGCCATCCATAGCAATAGTCAATGTTAATAATCACGATGTGGACAGGAGTTAAGAAACTTTCAATGACAATCAAAGCAAATGTAAATGCAATGAACATTCAGATATTTAATGCGTTCCAGGATTCTTCCCAATGCTAAGGCACAAGTTAACTCATTTCAGATTGCTTTAACTGCTATTGACATTATTTTTGCTTCTACCATGCCGCCTCTACCAACCTTTCCATCATTTGTGATATGAAACATATCTAACTTCTGTTTTATTCATTGAATATGCTATACATGGGCGCTATGACTGGTAACAAAACAGCATACAGGGACGTGCAAAAAGAAAATGACAAAAATCAATCCTTTGGAGATCTGCTCACATAAATACCTAGGGGCGCGCCAAGTTTGAGATTTTCTTGAATATCACACAAAAACTACAGGAAGAATCTGCTAGATGGTGTGTATTAACTGTGGTCTTTTTGCAAGTTATTTAGTGACAAAAGTTGTGCTTAATTCAAATCATGCTAAGTTGGAAGATAAAGATCATGCTAAGGTGAAGACGTGCATCTAGAAGAAGAGAAGTTGTGGTCATAAAGCTAACGCGTTTGGCAGGTGTAAAGACAAATTCATTAACCAGTGCGCAGATATCTCCTCTGCCAATGCGCGAATACAAACTCTGGAATAGGGTGTGGACAGACTTTTGGCAGATATGTAGGCAGAATGTGGACGCATCAACAAGGAACGAGAACATAAACAGTATTAAATGCAAATGGCAAGTGTGGGGACGCATTCCAAAGGAATTTGAAAGGCCTTCATCATAAATGACAAGTGTAAACCATTACTTAACACCCTCTTCCAGCATCGCCCAAGTTCTCAACAAGGCGCGTAGTATTAAAAAAGGCAGATTTCTGTTTCAACAAGTCTCCAGGAGGCGTGAGTGTCCAGAGTTGTGTCAACACATTGATGATAGGAGACAATAACAATAATGAGCATGTTGTGAACACAGGAAGAGGGGCTTCATTAGAAGATACAAGAAATCTGCGCAAAAAGCCCAACACAAATATCCAATATATGCATATTAGACAGCCACCAGTACACTTATTATAACCATTATTGCATTCGTTGTAACATTAGACATAACACATAATAGACTTACTGAGAGAATACAGAAAATGTCTATCGAGTATAATAGTGTTCATAGAATGTAGTTACCCAAGTTTGTAACAGGAAAAAGTCAGATAAAGCAGTGAACAACATAATACTCAGTCATAATACTGTAATGTTGTTATGACGTTAAATGAAATCACAATCAAATGGTATTTGTAAGAGATTAACATGAAATGAGAAAAGTGATCATAACAAGAGTTGTTAATGTCTTTAACTCCTATAGTATGAAACTAAACACTGCTTATCATGCCAAATGCAAATATTTAAATGTGAATAGCATCCTCTTAAGGACTTTGAGAAGCTGCCCTCCTTCTAGCGCCAAATGTAGGCATCATTTTAAAATCTGCAAACAACTAAACTCCAAGCATGGGTTAGTATTATACAAACTCTATCAAAATACCTCTATGGAATCCATTACAAATGCTTTCAAAATGCCACAAATGATGATAAAAAGACTAAAGCATTATGAAAACAAAAGCAAGCTACCTATTCCATAGTTGGATTGGTGTCACATGTGCTAGTGATCCTTTCCCAATCCTTGATTAAAGCTCAAAATGATAAAATAAAAATGGAGATGGTGGAGTGATGATGAACAAGATCAAATCTCAAGTGAAGAGAGTAACCTTGCATAAAATTGTGTAGGATTTGCTCAAAGATGAAGCACCTATTTAAAGATTTTCAAAATGCTAAGTGTTGAAGAGGGACCAATGTGGGATCAAAACAAGCCAATGAGTTGAGGACACTTGTCATCATGTGATTGGTTGATGTATGTGCAAGATTTGGGAAGAGTGCCCAAGAGGGGGAAATTTTGAATTCAAATTTGCAATAAATTTTGAGAGGGGGACAAGAAAGAAAAGCAATAAATGCCCTGTTTGACTTGTCATGTTGAGAGAAAATGAGGTTTTAATAAATCAATAAAATTGATTTATTGTGCAAGTGGCTAGATCTAGATAATGCAAGTGGGATGGGATTAGCATTAGATTAGGATTAGATGATGATTATGCTGATTTAATGCTGATTAGGTGAGTTGACATTTTGGACTTTGATATTTGATTTATTTGAATTAGAAAATGATGGAATAAAATTTATGATTTGATTTAAATGGATTTTTGATTTATTTAATTAAATGGATGATGCAAGATGAAGGTTGAATGATAATGTTTATTTGATAAATGACCTTGAGATTATTTAATGAATGGATGAAAATGCACTTGATTAATTGATGAATGGTCTTAATGCGACATCTAATTTGACCGAATCCGATCGAATGCATAATGTGAATTTTGCATGTCTACACATACCATATTCAAAGACCCTTTATAAAATCATGGACAAGGAAAAGCCTCTAATTCAAGGACAAATACCAAAGATAATGCCAACTATACCCGTGTTTCCTATGAACTTACACGATCAACCATATACAATAGATTGACAATAATGTCTCAACTATAATCATCAAGAGCAAGAATCCTAAGTGTGCAATTACCACACGTAGATCCAAAGTAACTCTACAAGGGGCCAATTCCAAATCTCAATCGACAAACAAATATAACCTTTTAGATCATTTAGGGAAGACACCTACTCAAATTTCCATTCTTGAGCTACTATGTATATCCCCTGAACATAAGGCTATCTTAGATAAAGTACTACAGGATTCCTAAATTCCTATTGACCTAAATTCCAACTGGTTTCAATCCATATTAGGATATCTAGCTACCACACACCATGTTACATTTACAAAGCATGATCTCCCTTCACATAAGTCTCACCATAATGATGCCCTCCATCTTGAAGTCTTTATCAATAAACGCAAAATAAAATGAGTTTTGGTAGATGGTAGAGCAAGCCTAAATATTTGTACTCTAAAATTGGTTGCCATATTGAGATTATCTAAAGCATGCATTAATACAAGAAAAATGATCATCATAAGAGCCTACGATGATGTAAAGCACTCTTCTAAGGGTGTTATCACCCTTCCTATTAGAGCTGGTCCAACTATTGAAGATATAGTGTGCCAAGTACTTGTACCTTCCATACAACCTTCTCCTCGATCATCCATGGATCCTTTCCATGAAGGCCATTCCCTCCACATATCATCAATGCTTAAAATTCCCCTACAAAGGAACTATAATCACCATATCAAGTGACCCTAATCCTTTCTAATATTGTAGTAATTTGAAAGGAACTCCTGAATATCAAGTACCTATTAATAGGGAAGCCTCATCGTCCATCTCATCTCACTACATTGATTCCACATCATTATCCAAATCTCCCAATCCATCCATATCCTTACTTGAAATCAAGGTCCAAGGCCAAGACAAAAGATGTAGTGAATACAACATTGAAAACTCATTTTGCATTAGTAAGTTGCCTGCTTCATTGAAATATTATGGTAAGCCACACCCTATTAAAAATGACCCTAAGGTCATCATTCAATATCAACCTCCCACTACTTTCACTAAGTGGGGTGAACTAGGCAAGGAATCTATAGATTAGGACATCTCTACTTGGATTTACAAAGACAAAGAAGATGAAAAACCTACTTAGTCGCTAGCTGAACAATATGGTAAGGGTTTCACTATTATGAAACAAAAAGGTTATGATAGTCACAATGGCCTAGGATTATGAAAACAAGGAATGAAAAAACCTATCCAATTTAAAATCTTACCTAGGAACAAAGGGCTTGGGTATCAACCATTAAGATTGAATGCTCCTAGTACAAGTTGCTTTCGAGTGAAGACGCTGGCATTTCTGATGATGTCGGGGCTTCTAAGGATAATACTAAGACCAAACCTCATAAGAACCAACATACACATGGAAAATCCTAGATTAAAACCTTTTGGGACCATGAGAATTCCTTGATCCTTATCATATCTACATCATCCCTAAGCTTTGTAATTATCGATGATAAATTACCCTTAATCCACCCACAACTAATAGATTGGGATCAACAAGGACCACCAAGCTTGGATTTTTTGAAAATGATGAAGCTACAATTGAGTTTATATGGGGATTCAAGAGGGTATACATCAGGGTGATCATAAAGTTGGATTTACCATATATCTTAACACTACTGCCTACTTTGGTGAGTCTACTCCACCTTCCAATCACAAAAGTGAAAAAATAAAAAAGAAAAGGTTTTTAGGTGAAAACCAAAAGACATCTTTAGACCAAGAAAAAGTAAAAATAAAGGATGTATCCATGGGTGAAAACCTCTTCGAGGTGTCCAAGGATGGAAGGTTGGATATACTCCCTACCAGTCAAGAGAGATCTCCACTTTTGGTAGAGAAATCAGAGGACATAAATATCAATACAATTGAAAATCCTAGGATTATACACTTTGCAGATTCTTTGACAGAGATGAAAAAGCCAAATTTCATTAGCTTCTTCTCCAAAAGGAAAATTATTTTTTCGTGGTCTTATGTTGACATGCCTAGAATAGACCCTGAATTAGTCCTTCATCATTTTCCTCTTTTCCCAAATGCAAAAACTATCAAGAAAAAACTAAGAAAAATGCATCCTTAGATTGCTTTATTGGTCAAGGAGGAACTAAAAAAGTTGTTAGATGTTGGCTTTATCAGACGTATAGACTATGAAATGGATATCAAATCTAGTTACCAAGCCAACTAGAGGAATCCACATATGCATTGATTTCAAAGATTTGAACAAGGCATGTCCCAAGGATGATTTCCCCTTGCCAAACATTGACCTCATAGTGGATCTCATAGCCGGATATGAAATATTATCATTAACATGGATGAATTTTTTGAATATAATTAGATAAAATTTTCTCTTGAAGACCAAGATAATTTTTTTTTTACTTGTCCTTGTGGTACCTATTGTTGGAGCATAATGCCCTTTGGACTTAAGAATGTTGGAGAAAGTTATTAGAGGGATATGAATATAATATTTTATGATATGATGCATACCCTTATGGAAGATTAATTATGTTGATGACTTATTAGAAAAATATTTTACAAGATAAAGTCATCTAGATGTACTAGACAAGATCTTCACTAGGCTGGAACAATACAAAGTTAGGTTGAATCCTAACAAGGGTTTTTTTGGGGTTACTTCTAGAAAAATCCTTGGATATATCATCTCCTATAGAGGTATTGAGTTTGATCTTGCAAAGGTAAAAGATATCATAGATATTCCTCCTCTGTCTAATCTAACTCAGTTGCGTAGTCTACAAGGGAAACTATAATCCATTCACAAATTCATTGCCCAATTAGCAAACAAATTCCATCCTTTTCAATATCTACTTTGTAAGGGTGTTCCATTCAAATGGACTAATCACTATCAGTAGAAATTTTAACAACTCAAGGATTATCTATTATCATCGTGAGTATTAATTCTACCCATTGATGGAGAACTATTAATTCTATACATATTGGCTATGTCATTAGCATTGGGAGCTCTCTTAGCAAACATGATGAAGGAAAAGAGAGAGCTATATATTACATCAATCATACACTTGTGGGGTATGAGCTTAATTACAATCCTATTGAGTCTGCATGTCTTACTATTGTCTTTGCTACACAAAATATTCAACATTTTGTGTTAAATCATTAGATCAAGCTCATAGCAAAGATAGATCCTTTAAAATATTTTCTCAATAAAAAAAATCTCATGAGTAGATTGGAAAAATGGGTGATGATTCTGAGAGAATTTGACATCAAATATATTGATGAAAAATAATAAAATGACAAGTAATAGTTGATCAAATAGCAGACACTCCTACCACAAGAGATCATCCTCTTGTATTAGATTTTCTTGATGAATCAATTTTCACATTAGCGACCTCTACAACATGGAAATTGTACTTTGATTGATCCTATACCTACCATGGTTTTGGAGCCGGAGTTATTTTCATTACACCGCAAAGGGATACAATCCCTAAGTCCTACAAAATAACATTCCCATGTACCAAAAAAATATAGAATATGAATCTTTGCTTATAGAACTTAGGACAACTATCAAATGGAATATCAAGCAGGGTGATCCCACAATAGTGGTTTACAATTTTGGGCCAAAATGGACACTGAAATATTTTTTTTTATCTTCACTTTAAGGCACCTATAGTAGATAAACCATGAGGAATTTGAAGATGATGTAAACTAGAGTTTCGTGACATTTTGTCTATAGATTCTAAATATATTTTTTTCAAAATTTTTGGAATCACATGCACGTCTTTTTCCATCTCCCTTGAAAACTAGTTTTTTTAAGAAAACAACATTTTTAAAAAGTGACGCTCACTGTATAACGCATAACTTTTTTCCGTGAAGGATAAAATTCTAATTCTTTCAAATTTAGATTTGTAACTCTGATATCTAGTGCTTCCACTTGGTTAAATAGTTTTTTAATGAATATTTTTTCTTTAGTCAAGTTTCGAAGTCAAACCAATTACAATTTAGGCATAGCGCAACCGTATAACGTGTAACTTTTTTTGTATGTATCAAATTTTTATTTTTTTTTGTTGGATCAAGGACTCCAATATCTGGTGCACTCATATTTTTCAATTTTTTTTTTGATAATCTTCTATTTTTCCATATGCGCAGAACAAAGAGCTTGATTTTTGGTGAAAAACATGTATTCACAAGAAATAAAAAATAAATATAATAATCAAATTAAATTTAATTAAAATTATACTTTTTTGGAAGCTTATAATAAGGACTACATACTTACAAAAAAAAATAATTTAAATGAATTCATTTGATCCCCCAAAAGGTAAATCAAAAGTGGTTTTTTATTAGCATTTTGATAGGTGTAAAGGAGACTCTATTATAGGTATGGTTTAAAACTAGCGGGGTTCTATCCAAGGGGGCTTGGTCTAAGGTGGTTTGATCAAACCAAAATATTCAATTTTAATCCTTTAAATGGAAATTTTCAAGGCTTAAATCATTATATTTTCTAAAAATATGTGATTTCAACAAAAATCAAGATCTCCCAGAAAGTGTATACTACTATTGTGGCAGCACCCAATACCTTCATGTCTAAAATGATTCTCAATTGGTTGTCTGGAAGGTTAATGATGACTATGAGACAAAAGATGAAAAACTTACACTACAAAAAGATGGTCAATAGTTTTAAATAGTACTTTGATGACATCATGTTTGAGTAGATTCCAAGGATACAAAACAAAGTAGTTGATGCCATGGCTTCCATATGATCTCTCTTTGATATACCTCATAATGTGCATCAGTGTGAGTTCTTGGTGGAAAAAAATTTGATCCCTGATTTCGATGTTCCTGACTCCAATCTTGTGTGTGAAATTATTGGTCCTGATTCACCTTGGTGTAAAGATATTTATAATTACCTTTATAACCAAATTATTCCCCTTGAATTGTCATCAATGTCAGATTCACAGAGATCGTGTTCATGCACTGGAACAAGAGCTTCACCCCATTACCTTGCTGTGGCCTTTCTCTTAATGGGGACTTGACCTTATAGGAAAGATTCACTCTACTTCTACAAATGGCCATAAGTTCATTACTACAACTGAATATTTCATGAAATGGATTTAATCCATTCCCATGACCTACATCACCGAATTTTTTTTGGTAAAGTTTATCTTTAACTACATCATATGCTGCTATGGTGTTCCCCTTTGCATTGTCATAGATAATGATCATCCTTTCAAGAACCAAGATGTCTAGGACATATGTGATAAATTTCATAGTCAACATCACTTCACCAGTCTTTATTATCCACAAGGTAATGGTCAGGTAGAGGAATCTAATAAAACCATAATCGAAATTCTAAAGAAGACTGTCAATGACACTAGTTGTGATTGGTATATACAACTAAACCCAACCTTATGGGCTTATTGTACAATAATTCACACTCCCACTGGTGCCACACCATACTCCCTAGTATTTGGTCATGAAGCTATCCTTCCTATCATGGTCAAGTTACCATCTTTGAGAGTCTCCATGTAGCATTTCATTGATGACTGAGACTACAAAAGATCCAGTTTGCATGAGCTAGAGTTATTGGATGAGAGACACCAAACTACATTATTTCATCTACAAACCTATCAAAATTATCTTCGTCATAGTTACAAATGAGTCCAAGTTTGAAACTTTGATATTGGTGACCTAGTCCTGAAAGAGAACCTGAAGAATCAATTGGATCTAGAGATTCCAGAAAAGTTTGAGCCTAATTGGTTGGGTGCTTACATCATCACTCCAACGTATAGATCTAGAGCATCAACTCGACTCCTAAAGGTGAACTAATTTGAGAGCCCATCAATAGCATGCACTTTTGCAAGTACTATACATGACTATTAGAGAAACTCATAAAGAGAAATAATTCATCCAATAGTGAAAAATAAAAAATACAAAAATACAAAAAATATTGAAAAAGAAAAACAGAAAAAATTAAAGAGAAATAATTCATCCAATAGTGAAAACCACTTCAGTGGTGCTTTGGGTAAGTACCAAGATGAAAACTTGGAAAAAAGGTTCCATGTGTAGTAGGTCATTGCTCCTCCATATACCATCATTCTATCTAGTTTTTCATTCCCTCTACAATAACTAGTGTATATGCTTCTTCATAATGAAATCCCACTTTCCCCTTATACAACCATAATAAAACTAGTCACACCTCTCATGGCCCGAGAATGGTTGATGTTTCACGTCACCTTCTTTCCATACCCATTCCTAATAAATTAAACCCACCTAATTCTTTCTATAATAATTGGTCCTACACCTGACTGGGGGAAATCCTTGACATAGATTTTTAAATGGGATATTTGACATGACATCAAAGGATATAATATCATGATCACTCATTACAATTCACAATCCATAATAAATTTGACACACTCACGATCCACCTTCCATAATAAATTATCCCTTGCTAAGGTTTAAATTTTGATCAGACATAAACATAACATCTTACAAAAATATGAGCTTAACAAATCATGAAATAATAGACAAACTATAAAACTAGCCTACAAGCCTAATTGATATACTGCTTGATCAACACCATCTATCCTTACCAACTATCATTTTTCTCATACAAGTTGTTACATCATTGAAACCAAACTTGACATCTTATACGAGATGTTTCATTTCTAAAATCAAACACAATCCTTTGAATCCTATCAAGAAATCACTCATCTTTGGCAAGAAGATATAAATATTTGTTGACTCATTTAGTTCAACGAGCCTTATCTTTTACTTGATTTATCATTTTCCATGTTCCTATGCTACTCAAGTATATATGTAAGTGATTAGAGGAGCGAGGATGGATCATGAATCTTTCCTTTTGATTTCTATTTGCGGTTTGTCTTGACAATATTTTTGGGGCAACTAAGTTCCTTATGTATGATTGGAGATCTATTTGGAATAATCAAAACATCCTATGCAAGTCAAATTCCATCTAACGCTTTATTGCATCAATATCAACATGCTTTGTGGATACTTCCTCAAATATTTTGACAGGGTTCTATTGTCAAGTTAGTATGCGTCATGACACTCCTTGTTTCCAATGTGTCTATCTACGCAAAGGGATAACATTTTGAACCTTGGTATTTTCATACCTTGGTGTACATTATCCATTTAAAAAATAAAAATTCTCTATGATGATAATTATGCACTAATGAAATCTCAAAATCTAATCTATCAATCCATTTCCAATATTCATCCATTTCACTCAAATCTCATCCATTCTACTTGATCAATCACGCTTATCACATCTAATATCGACCAAGCTAACCATTCTTTACTTCTTACTAAGCTTTTATTCTAGCTAAAATTTCTTATGTTAGTCCTCACAGTCATTCCGATGGAGTACTATGGAACATACAAACAAATGCACCAACTGTATCATCTTGCATCCACACTCATGTTAGAATATCATATACATAACCATACACAAGTTAGGTAATTTGTATTGCACTAAATCACAAATAAGTCACATTGTGTTACATTTCATCGAATCATAAAAATAACATCCCATTATATTGCATAACATCATAAGAACCATCATGAACATAACATCATATATATCACTTCATGAAACTTCATAACCATAATGATATGTACATCATGTCATCCTATATATAGGTGATATAAACATGTTAGTCTCATCATAAACCATAAACATTAGATATCCATACATAACATCATAAATATAAGAATAAATCAACATCATGGGCAATCCATTCATCCATGTTTAAGTAACCATATATTACATTGCATACATATTAGATTTAGATAAACATACATCATAAATCCATATACACATCATCTAGGAGCCATCACATAAGGATAGAATGCATCACATAAGATCAATCATTATAGAAACATACATATAAAACATATAGACATCATATAATTGTTGCAAAAAAAATAAGGCATCTCATATATATAAAAACTTATTGTCTATAAAAATAGTGTTCATAGGCTCAATCAAAATATACATCAGTGTTTGAATACAATAATATCAATTTGGGCTAACCAATGCTGCCCCCACTCTCTAAAGGTGATGGCCTATCCTGCCTCACACAAGATGGTCCTTCATGTGCTTGTGCCCTAGGTGGTGGTTCATCAAATCCTCTACTTTGTCAATGCTAATAATCCTCCTCAAATGTGACCTGCTTTGTGATTTTCTAGCTGTATAGCTAGGAGCCCTTTGTGGTGGTGGCATAAAACCATCATATAAATCTCTATAATATCAAGTCTCTTGACCCACCCGATATAGCTTTTGCATTAGCTTTGTTGAAGGCCCACTCATAGTCTTAATGAAATTCATTGATCTCTTCTCCACCCACTGAGCTTTGATGACTTTTGTATCCCTCTCGATATTCAACTGTGCCACCTAAGCTTGTAATGCCACAATCTACGCCTGCAACACATCAATCTTTACTTGAGTAGGATCTGGCACAACCTTGACCTCCCCTCCTAAATGAGCACATCTTATAGGGCTTATATGATATAGAAATCATGTAGCCCCTCCTCCTCCTGCACCTCCTCCTCCATAATTGATGGAAATCATACTTGCAAAATCACTGGAAGACCTTTTCCTTTGCCTCTTCCATCATCTCCACCTCCTCCATCATTTCCATCATCACCCTTGCCTCTCCTCTACTCCGTAATCGCCCTCTCCTAGCTTGCCCTTGTCATTGCTTTGGAATAGGTACCCTAGGATCGGTCAAAGGTGGCAGCCTATGGGTAGAAAACCATGAATCATACTTTGGAATTATACCTACATTTTCCACCTTTGGACCTACTCCCCACTACATTGATTGGAGTCCATCAAACTCTTAGAAACCAACCTAAGGATTGATCATTAGTCCCCACTGCCCCACCTCTCATGATCATTTAAAAAACATAGCCAATCTAATAGGAACATCCTATCACTCCTCGAACTACCACAAAACTCACAATGAAAGTTTCCTATCAATGATATGCTATGGTTGGATTGTGCATTCAGATATTTTGTTTTCTTGTAGTATGAAAAATGCTTGACATCATCATCCCACGACTAATAGTGCTTGTAAAGCCTCCATGAAAACCCAACAACCATATCCAACTCATGCCACCAATACATAAAACCACCCACATGACTCTGTGTGACTATACCACCATAGATATAAATATATGGTAGCCCAACAAGTAGATCTCTATTAGTCACAGGTCAAGAAACTGTAATATTCTCCCACACCCAAACGTGTAGGAATGTAACACCACAACCAATAGAACATACCCCTATAAGCTACATCATGCAATTGAAAGTAGAGCATCATCAATATGAAAGATCCCCATGCATAAACTGTACCATGTCCCAACACACCCTCTAACACTCATCCCCATTTGACTGGGAACCCATGCCCTTTCCTATTAGGAACCAAGAAACCATCTACAACATTGTATATCACCACGATGGACCTCTCATAGTGATCTACTAATGTATCCCAATAGATCTCATACTCCTCAATGTTGAGGTCCTCTGTCTCAAAATATTTGACCATCATTTCCTACCCAAAATATGGGTCATAAACCACCTTCTTTCCATGAATATGAATACAAAGGATACACCATATATCCTCGAGGGTTATTGTCGCCTCACCAGTGGGTAAATGAAATGATCTAGTCTCGAGTACCACCTCTCCACCAATGTTATAATTAGGCCCTTGATAACCCTAATCTTGGGCATAAAGGTGATGCAATACAATCCAAGTGCATAAATAATAGTCCTCTCATCCATATCTACATGGTGTTACAGAGCTAAAGAAGCTAGCCAAATCTTGCATGTATATAGCGACAACAATCTCTCCTGCATTCAAACAACACATTAAGTCAATCATAACCTCTATCTAAACCTAATTGACCAATTAAACCCAAAATTTTCTAACATAGAGTTCCTTTTTAACATTGACAGTCAATTGCATTGCTAAATTTGTTAAATGTGTCATTTTAATCACATGCATCATGTAATTCAATTGTGGTGCTAAAAAGTACTTGTGTCGTTATTTATGTCATATGCGTTGTATAAATCAATTGTGTTACAAAAACTGATTGCAACTTAGAAATTACTTGAGATACCAAAAAAAGTGCATTGTGCAATGCTATTGCATCACACAATCTGACATTGTGTCACTCACGATGACAATTGCAGTGCAGATTTTATAGGTCGTAATTATTGCTCTATTTTTTAGCCCTAAATCTACATAAAAATTTAACATAATTTCAAATGCGAAATAAAAAAACATACCACGTCTCTTGCTCCTACTAGTCATCTATATGTTTTCACTTGCGCCACTCGGTGACTACTCTCTAGAATGTCCACCATAGCTCTGCAACAGGTCTCCTTAAGCTCACTACAGTCCTCTAAAAATTTCAAAAGAAATGAACACAAATGAGGATATTTTTCCACAAATGGCCTATATATAGGGCTATGGTGCACTAATGGGCCCTCATTTTGCACTACCTACACTAGCCATGTCATCCTATTGCTACAACTGTTGACCTAATTTCCCTACAATTATATTTTTTTGCCATCTACACACCTAAACACATCAAATCAACTTGTAGATAAATTGGCTCCTTTTCTAGAATTTTCACCAAATTTATTAAGGGGGTACCACACTATCGTGTTGCCATTGGGGCACACTAGGGTGGGTCCTAAGCAAAAAATTTCTTATTTTTCTTTGAAACAACACAAAAAATCACATTATCTCAAAGAGGGACAAAATATAGACACTAAAAATTGTGCTAGCCTGCAAGCAGAATTTTTACACTAATTTTCATCTTATCCATATAATTAAATAATTTTCAATTATTTAATTTTATTGATTTAGCATTCTACTATTAATTAAATAATTTTGTATTATTTAATTAATTTACATTATAATTATTCTTCCTTGATTAATTAAATAAAATTTATTTATTTAATTACATCACTAATTATCCCTATTCTTGTAAATTAATTAAATAAATTATTATTATTTATTTAAATATATATTATCCATTCCTAAATTAAATAATTAATTTAATTATTTAATTTATCCATTAATTTATCAACATTATCCATTCTAAAAAATAAATAAAATTATTTGTTTTATTTATTTTGCGCATGCCATTATTAATTAATTTAATTGATTATTAATTCCATGCAATTATACCTTAACCCTTGAATGAGATTTACTTTTAGTCCACTAATCAATCACACCTATCTTCTAATCAGTTAACAATCCAATCAAACCTCTTAACTAAGTCATGTAATGAATTGACTGATCCATACACTCGGTTCACCAAATCATACATCTAGTTAACAATTGATCTAATCCTCTCATTAATTCTCCATCATTGATATTTTTAGTCCTTCCTAAATCTTGACCATCCACCAAACCTGCATCTTCTATAAAATGAACCTTCATCCTCATTTACAATCGAAGCACAATCTTCAAAAAAATTCTATCACATCCATTTGAGCTTATGAATTCACATACAAATCTGAGAGCCACAATACCTTGCAAAGAAAAAATGAGGACAATGGATAAAATTTGATATTTGATCTGAGAAAGGTATAACAATTGATAGTTAATTTTCACATTTCTTGTATTTATTGGTTCTTCATTGATAGATTGGAATTAGTTTGCTTGAATCATATGGTTTTTGTGGTTTCCATTCATGGTTTAAGTTATTTTCTTGATTTTTGGTCGTACAAGTTGAATTGAATTCTAAATTCTATTTTAACTCTTCTTATTTTATGAACTGAAGTCAAAGTCTTCTCTCAAACATTTTCATGGAATGGATAATTGAACAATATATCTTATCAATTTTTATACAAAAAAATTGTAGAGAAAACTACATTCCTTGAAATATGTGGTGTGGATACACACCTTTAAAGACACAAAAATAGATAGTAAAAATATCATCCAAAGTGTAGCTACAAGTGTCATGGGACAAATATTATACCACTGGTGATCCAGCTCAAACTATAGAAAAGATAATAGATAGAAGTGTCATGAGACATTAGCACAAGTGTAGCTAATGATAGTTAACAAATTAACATAAATTAAACTAGTTTAAATAATGATAGCTAGGAATGAATACTTGAAATTTACAAAATTAAAATTAAATGATAGAGAACTTATCTATATGAATTATACATATTAAAGAAATATTTTAAGGGAAATAGTTACATCATGCAACTTCTTGGGTGATGTGTGAGAAAGCTAGAAATTCCTAGATAGAGAGTTCCTTTAGATGACCTAAACCTAGGTCTCTAACCCACACATTAAGAGACTTTCCTATAAAGCAGATCTCAAAGATGAATCCTCTTTAGCCAAGTTGGGTTAGCTTTACAAATGAAATAAGTCTTATCCAATTTAGTAGGACTTAGATGTTATTAGGTGTGTTCAATAGCTATGTCATTTCATGATGTCAACCAAACTCAACCATAAGGATAATTTTACATAAATTTCTTGAAGTAACTAAAAGAGGTTTTTCCAGACCTATGGACATGTCCATGTTATGGACTAGGACATAGATATCTAGTGGAGGATATTCATATTTTGTAGCCATATGTTGTGTGAACAGAGATTATTTTGGGCTCACCACATGGTTAAATTGTGCATGCTTTGGAGGCCCACAACTTTTGAATATGCCAAAGGTCAAGATTCTAAGTGGTTTAGATGAAATTTTTATCAGAAAATTATGCCCACGCATCAAGAATTTTCAAACAATGGAAAATAAAAAGCCTTTAGCTCTTGAAAATAGGTAATTAATCTTAATAATTTCAAGACATCAACCTTTAAGAACTCCTAAAATTAAAAGTATGATATAACAAAACCCTTATACACAAAGAACAATTAGAGTGATATAGCTAAGCCAATTACCTCATACAAAAATATGAGAAGTCATAAAATAGTAAGACTGACACACCAAAGTTCTAGCCTCATATAAACCCTAAATTCATTTTTATTTAAAACATAAGTTACATACAATATTTACCATTATTTAAATTGATTTCTAATGCAGGTTCATGAACTTTAGTGTTAAGGTTTTATAGTTAGTTTATACTTTTATAGTTTGGGAGTTAGGTTTTATAGTTGGTTTATAGTTTAATGGTTTAGGAATTAGGATTTCTCTAAGCACTTAAAAGTTTAAACTTCTTAACCCTTGAAAAAAATTGAGAACCCTTTAAGTCCATAGAGACAACACCTAAAGAAGCTAGAATTTCTTACCTTACACCCTTAATAATATAAGGGAAATATTTCTTTAAAGTTAAAAAAAAATGATCTCATCCATATTTAAGATGTGAACAACTAATAAGGATAAATTATTTCTTTCTCGAGAACATGTTTGAGTTGTCTCTTAGCAATAAAGGCCAAACAAGCTTCATCAACAAAACAAATCCTACCATGTAAATCCTTTAAAATTTTCTAACCCTCAAAATATGCTTGGTATGGAGTAACAAGAATCGTAACACTAAATCCAATAACAATAAGACCAAACTCGCATTGAAGATGCATTTGTATAAAAAAGAACATCTAAAGAAGGTTGAAAGACCTTTGAAACCAAACCAATGGGAAGAGAGGATGAAAAGTAGGCATGACCATCCTCAAACAAGTCAAATATTCATGAAAGCAAAGCAACACTATTAAGCTTTGAAGAAACATAATAAATAGGAGTGAACTTTAGTGTTACCTCAATATATTCCCAACACATATCCATATTCACTACTGAAATACCCAATATAAATCTATTACAATACAACTAGATTCAATCCTAAAATTGAATAGATTTAGCATGTAATACTTAGAAAATTTATTACTTAAAGCACCCCCTCTCCATGAGAAGATTAAATTTTCTTCCATTTATGCAGTCTTGTAATAACTCAAAATTTTAGAGATTTTTTATTTTGAGTCAATAATCTTATGACTTATTTCAATGTGTAATCAAACAAAAAACTTGAAAAATAATATTATATAAATCTATCCCCCCTCGCCACCTAAAATGAAGGTTTAATATTCTACACAACAACTATTTCACCATTCCAAGTCATATAAAACTACCTACCTTTAGTGCCATCCATAATTTTGGACTGAATGAGTTTCCTCCATGGGACTCATTTATGCCTATTTGAACAAATTGTCTTGTGATGAGGGAAATTTTTTTGAATGTCATTTGTACAATATTTTTCCCATTCAAAGAAGTAAATTTGACATCAAAGATGTTCAATGAAATAAGTTCAGGTTGATGTGATATGTCTATAGTAGGTATTATTTTTCTATAATCCAAAAAATACTTATAATCAAACTCAAAAGCTCTGAAAATACTGGACAATCAATGCCAATCTTATCTTTAAAAGTATAGATTTGGAAAAACCAATGTTGATTTGATTGGTAAGAATGAATTCCAAGCATCCATTTATTTTGAAAAATAAAAAATATTGGACATTATTATCTTCATTTGGCTTCATTACCATGATATTTTAGATCATATAGGAAATATTGAATGTTTTCTTGTTCACTGGTCTATTTTATATTTTCATGTTATTATTGTTATAATTATAATAAGTTCTCTATTTTGGTGCTAAATTTTAACAAGGGTCAAATAAGACATGTAGGCCACAAATTTATACTTTTAATGGAGAAAATAAACAAAGAACCATATCTCACAGTGAAGAGAGAAAAATTAGAACATTGTTAAGATACAAAAAAATTAATCCAAGATGGGCTATTAATTTTGTACAATCAACAGAAGAAACCTATAGATGTTAACTATTTAACTAGGAAAAAAAGAAAATAAAATGAAACCTCAAAATATACACACGAAGATAAATAGGATAAGTGTAATGCCCATAATTTACACTAGGGAAAAAACACTACTAACAAATTTTTTTTAACAATATTCAAAAAAACACCAACATTTAATTCCCATGCATGTACATGGATAATGAATTGCACAATTAAATAGAATCTCTTGTGCAACATCATCTTTGACATGCTGCTTTAGAGTAGGGTAAGGAAATGAAAACAGTTCAAGGTTGACTCTGAACATAAGACTTACTAGGACAGTTGATGTTCACTTTTACATAATAGGTAATGTCCATGTTAGACCACCATAATACGGGTTCTCATATGGGAAAATATGTAAAAATCATCAATTTGATTTACTATTAATCCTATGGATTAATTGATGGAACATTATTTATCGTGTTCGCTCTACCCATTTTAAACCACTTAGACAAAGTTGCTAAAATCTACATTGACATTTAGTATCAAAATTCAAATACGAAAATAACTAAGATATTTATAATTTACTCTAAATTTAAAAGTTTAAAATTTATTTTTAATTACTATTAATTTATTTATTCACTTAACCTTTTATATATATAATAAGTAATTTTATTTCATTTTCTAAAAACTATAAGATTGAGAAATAGCATATACAAATGATAATATATTAATTCCTTACATTTACTTATTATTAGTTAGCTTTAAATAAGGAAGGGTGGGGCCAGGAATAAAGAGGAGTTTGATTTAAAATAGTAATCTCCTTTTAACAAAAGCATGGTGGAAGAAGTTTTGTTATCGTTATGTACCTGATATAAACAAAACAGTCCCCTCCTTTGAGCATGATAGTCATCGCAAAGGAAAACATGTGGAAACAGAGGAAAGTTTGGTTAATGGCTTTCAGTGTGATGGAAGCAAATCTGCATCTTTTTAATGCTGGCCTATTTTCAAACTATCATTTTCCATGTTAAAACAAATTATATGTAATTGTCAGTGTTATGTAAAAAGGGATAGTGGTATATATAGTATGTATGCTCTGTTAGGGTTTTTTGGTCATAAAAGGGTATGATCAGATGTAATGTTGTAATCAGATAATTCTGTTAGGGTTTTTTGGCCGTAAAAGGGTATGATCAGATGTAATGTTGTAATCAGACAATTGGTCAACTGTTTTGGGACCTTATTGGTCTTTTTCATATTTTGTAAAATTAGTTACTCGGACTGCAACTGGGGGTTTTCTTGTTGGTTCTTTCCTTCTAGTATGTCCGCCTGAACCAACTATATATATATATAAGTGGTTTACCACTTTTGGTTTAAAAAACAAATTATGGTGGAATAGACTAAATCTTAACTCCTATTTTTAAATTAGTATAATCCCCATCTAGGGAGTGGGGATATATTCCCCTCTTCTCTTTTTCAACAAATATGGAGACTTATTTTAAAGTTTCACTCACTTAAAAAGCTCATAAGTTTAGGAACATGTAAGCTTAACCATTTTCCCACATGTGAGATGTCTTGATTTAAAAAAGTCTACAAAATTGTGCAAGGTGAAGAAAAGTACCCTAAGGAATATAATAAAATGAAATTAAAGGAGAGAAGACATACACTCACGTAAGAGGAAGAGGGAGAATGCTTCTATATATATAAGATGATTTTAGGAAAGGTTCTTAAAAGGCTTTATTTCGCGCTGCTCCAAAGAATGCAAAAAATGCTAAAATATTAATAAAGTATGCACCATAGTCTCCATTTTAGAACGGTGTCAACAAGGTAAGTTTAGTTTTGAAAATATGGCATTAAAGATTCTCTCACTCAAAACACTACAGTTTCCCTTAGCCGCGACTGTCTTAACAGTGACTAATAATATTAATATGTTCCTAGCTAATGTGAGGCATCACAAGTAACTTCTTAGTGCAAGGATGTTAGTTCTTTTTACGAGAATATGTATAGTACGATTTTCATGGTCCAAGCGAGTCCAATAAAATTGTTTTTCTAGTACCCACAGCCAGCTGCCCATTACATGGGCTTTCTCGACTATCCTAAAAAAAAATGCATAAATTGTGGGTCTCCAATTTACCTCCTATGTCAATTTTCAAAAGCATGTTTGGTGCATAGTAGTCCACGTCCATGCCTGTGGTTAGTTAATGAATTTTTAGGTTTTATGATATTTTATTCGTGTCTTCCCTTCAAGACTATTATATGCTGGACAACTTGACCACACTCTGCAATGCTAGTGAATGAAGCAGATCCACTTTCTGATCGAGGATATCCACGTCTCTTCCCATTGGGATCTACAGATGCCTAGAGGTCTCCCAAGCTTATAACTAGAGGCTCGTACAGGTAGACTCCACCTTATGGATTTCGACCTAAGGGTCATGAGGGAAGTAAAAATAAAATAAAAATAAAGATAAAGGAAGAATGTAAGCATAGAAACATACAACCCTGAGTATTCCAAGTTGGGAAATCTTTAACAATCTGTCTCTTCTTTGGAAATGAAGGAAATCCACTCTACTGTGCTTAGTTCAACTTAGGCTATGGATTATCTATCAAACTTAGATAACTATAACATGCAAGGGCATCAAGATCACATAAACTAGGATGCCGACTAGCTTACAGTTGGCCTATGACCATGCAACACAATATTAAGTGGAATGATTTTGTTATGGAGAGGTTTTATGAGTATCAGTGACCCTTTGAGGTTTGCTTAATGGGATGCCATAGCATAATGATTTCTTGCTACCCACTGGGTAAACATTTTATTCTATTTCGTATTGATCCATTCCTTTAGATTTACTCTACCTTTATTTATTTTATTTTCCCAAAGGTATGACAAGCAATGTGCAGGTTGGTGTAGAGGAGAATGGAGTCCAACAAACTACCTACTCATTTTGTTGCAAGGTAAAGTGCGGAAATAAGAATTTTTCTAATGAACACAAGAATAGATGTGTATAACCACTATCCTAGCAGTCCATCTCTTTATTCCCCAGCCTAATTTATTTCATTGTTCAAGAAGGCTCCAACATTTGATCTATTTTCTTAGAAGGCTATATGCAAAAGAAACACATTTATAAACATAACTCTAAAACAGTTATAGCTAGGCTCAATACTGCACAACTGAGTACATATGAAATTAGACATTTATTAAAATCTGTGTATGATGTCTACCTTTGATTGATTTTTTATCTCTTGTAAAAAAAAAGAAAAAAAACATGAAACTAAAAAGGAAATTAGACAAACACAGTCTTCTTTCAAATCACATTTATTTATTTATTTATTTGAAAACAAAGAGACATATATAAAGTTTTTACTACATAATAACTTGTATTGAAAGGTCAGGGAGAAGAATGCACAATTTGCATTAAAATTTTCTTTGCTGTATTATTTCCAAAACCAGTAAATATACATATGAAGTTCTATGTTATTTTAATTCTGAAAAAAATTCATATACATATGAAGCTTCACAAATGAGCAATACAACTTTTTTTTTCTTCAGCATGATGACTACATAATTTCTTTCTTTCTTTACAGACATTCCCTATTCCAAGATGAAAAGAAAAAAAAAAAAATTATTTACAACATATGTAAGCAGAGTAACTTTAACATACAAAGTTTACATGAGTTTCCCCTTTTCTTTCTTCTTTCAAAACATAATAAAAGTTGCTTTCTCAAAAATAAAATATACATTTCTTTCCTTCATATAGCGAAGGAAATTTTCTCTTCTCACACATGGAAGATATTTATTTGCAGCATACATAACTAGATTGACATCAACATACAAGACATAAGACTTTCTTTCTTTTCTTTCTCATTAAATCCATATCAAACCCAACACTCTACAAAGGTGATTTACACATAGACTCTTTACAATAGCCTTTCAAGGCTATAACATTCAACTTCAATAGGGAAAATTTACTTTAACATAGTAACACTATCTTTATCCACAAGAAACATAGCTATTCCAAGAGCTGCCTAGCTCCTTCCAATCTACAAAAATACACACAAAATTTTTCTCTAGATGCCAATGGGAAGCTCACCTTCCAACCTTTGGTTGGAAAACCAACCACCCCTGAGCTAGGAGGCACCTTGGGAACTAGGTACATTCATGCAAGCCAGATTCATTTAACACACAAAATATACACACCCACCCAAGAGGATTTTCACACAACAAAGAGTTCATTATGAACCCAAAATGGGGAATGGAGGGTGGACTACACACTCCATTTTGGGGACTCAAAAGTAAACACCATGGATAACAATCACCAATTTTTTTTTCAACCCTTCATTACAACCCTTCTCATTTCTTTATTCACCCCAACCATTCTTCACATTTCACAAAACATATGGGTCTCATGTACCCCTCTTATTAACCTTTCCTTTTAAAGGAGGAATAACTTGTCCCCATGGAGGTTCCTACTCCAAATTCTCTACCCAAATTTGGGTGAGCCTATCCCATTACAACCCTTATTTTCCCAACAAAACCAACACAAAGAAAAAACAAAACTTAAGGGAAATAAATTCAAACAGACAATTACATGTACATAGCATGCAAATTTAAAAACATAAGAAGCAAAAAGGGTGAGATGATCCTACTTCAATCCAAACTTTGGAAGGAAGTGATGAGGATGAGCACAACTCCTCCTCCAAGCTTGCTTTCTAATCTCCCAATCCAAATCCAAGAGCCCCAAAAATACAACCCCAAACAAAACAAGAATGCCAAAGAGAATCCCCAAAACCCTTGTTCTTAGTTTTCTATAAAATTTAAGTTTGAATTTCTTTTGAATGGGGAAGTGACACTTGTCACTCACCCATGTGTGCTCAAACATGTATGAGGACTTGGGAGACTTCCAAGACAACTTGGAGAAGTGGGAATGGAAAGGGACTAGTCCCCATCCCACTTCCCAAAACCTTATTTTCGTCAAACCTCTTTAAGGCCTTAAAAAATGTGCCCAATCATGAAGTTGACTCAAAATTTTAAGCTGCAAAGGTACCTAACCCATAGGTACTTGACTTAGGGACCTTAAATTCATAAAAACACTTAAAAATAATAATTTTTCAACCCCCAAAGAGTGCCACAAAGGTTAAATGCGAGTTTTTCCACTTGGGTGGACAACTCACCATATAGATGGATTGACATGGCAATAGAAATCAATTTACAAACATTCACAAACAACATCACGAATAAAAAAAACATTGCATAATGAAACTATAGTCCATGCCACATGGACTAGATAGCTCGATTTCACTGGTTAATTTACTCGGGGTTCCCAGAGGTTGCCTCCAATTTCTATTGGCCATGGAAAGTGTACTTGCACAACACACGTTAATCCATCCAATAAATTATATATCAAAACATTTGAATCACCATTTCATATATATACACAAGTTTCCATCCAAATAAATAATATATCAAAACAATTGAATCATCATTGCATATAATCAAGTTTCATAATTTCGCATAGCATATATATCTCATATCATAACTGGAACAAACACTAATCATATATCATATCCAATTCTTTTTACCTTAATTTTCAAATTCATCAAATTGCAACATGGTTCATTCACAACACATATTTCATTTGTTCATCATTTCAAAATTCAAATTGAACAACCACAGTAACTAGTATAAACTTAGGTCAACCATCATAGTCATCTAACTAAGCATGTAGCATAGTCATAATCAAATCATCATAAGAACTCAAATGTCTAAATACCATAATCAAATCATCATAGGAACTCAAATGTCTAAGTATCATGTCATCAAAAGTATCTCTAAGCATAATCAATAACCACAACTCAAAACAGTCTAAATAATAGGTGTATCATAGGGGTAGGCCTCACAATAAGGACAACAATAATATTAATTTGGTAATACAAAAAACCAAAGGTTCATTAGTTTGAACCAAGGCATTCTTAATTCGTGCATAAAATTATCGATCTCAAAATTTGGCACAAAAGAGTGAGGTCTTAAAACCCTTGGATGACATGTATAAATAGAGTCTTACAAATTGTAAGCTTGAACCCTAAAAAAGTTTTAAACCCTAGACAAAATTAATGGTTTCGATACTTACCCTCTGTAGTTTTTTGTAGTCAAGTTGAAGGTTTGCATGCTTCCTCAACATACTTGTAGAGTATGTTGAAAGAGGACACAAAGGATATCAAGGGGATTTGCAACAATGAGAAGAATAAGGGGACCTTGCAGCGAAATGGGAATGACTCTGAATGGTAATCACTTGACACAAGACAATTAAGTGGCCACCTCCAAACAAAAAAGGGATTATTTAATGAAAAATATTTATCGCGGTACATGTTTAAACTTTTCTTGCAAGCCATGATATAATTACCTTGAGTAATGGTGTCATATGAGAAAGCTTCTCCTTGGGACAAATTCCCTTTTCATGACCACCATATCATAGGTAGCTACTATCTATTTTTCTCACCATGTAAAATGTAAATAAAATGAAAAATAGAATAAAATTAAGGTTCCATAAATTCCCAAAATCTAATACATCAGGGTGTTGTCTCTTCTAATTTGAAGAGTCCATATGGCCACCCTACACGCCATGCTCCAATATTTATCCACAAACCCTAATTTGGTGTCAATTGAGAAGTCGTGTTGCCTGCAAGAAAAGATGAACAAGAAGTCTAGAAAATGTGATAGGATTAAAAGTTGTAGAATATTAGATGCAAAAGTGTACAATATTAGGGCTACAAGGTTAAAATTTGAAGAAAGTTAGATGAAAAAGTGTACAACATTAGACTTCTAAATAATATTTTAGGTTATAGGATGTAGAATTTTAGGATTAAGACTTATCATTTTAGGTTATAGATGAAATAATTTAAGGATTAATTAACAATTTAAAAATCTATTATGTTACAAATTAGATTAGGCATTGATATCATAGAGGGGAGATACACCAATTTTAAAAATGAAATGAAAAATATATAGTAGATTTGAAATAGGTTTAGTTATTTAAATGTGTTGTATACAAGTCCTTTTTTAATTAAAAAAAATGTTTTTTTTTGTGAACATAATTTGTATTACAAGTGTTCAACTATTAGATCCTTATAGTTAAATATAAGGGTAATATATAATTGTAATAAGTGTTATTAAAAAATATTGAGATCACTTAAGTGTTCAATAAGTTATACTTAGAAGAAAAATATGAAAAATTCTTTATAACAAATGGTATTGTAATATTCAATTACTGTGGAATTTTAGATTAAGTTTTGGTCGAATCTTATAAAAGTTAGTTTTTAGGACACTTTGCACTAGACGTGTTATTTTGATGAGTTGCATTATAAGTCACACCTCCAAACCTTAGTTGTATATAGACAAGAATCCATTTTACATTTCTAAAAAAAATGGAGGTCTAATGTATTCCATGTAATGGCTACGTGTTGACGAAGTTAGCTCACACGACTACTGGCCCCTATCCCCTAGTTTCAATACTCTTACAACTCGTGTGTAGTTTCAACGCCTCCACGAGTAGTAACTATTGGAGGCTTGGTCAACAACCTCAACTTAGCCTAGGTCAACAACCACGCCAAATCACTTTCCCTATCCATCCAACAACTTTCTTGCCCTTTGGAATTAGTCTTGAAATGGTGGTTATCTTAGCTTAGCTTTTATTGTTAACTTTGACATTTATTTTTGCAAGTTAAAAATATTCTTGTTAACAATTTTTGTGACAACTAGAACTTACTATTTAATGCTAAATTTTTAATGGTTAAGTCAAATCGTCAATTCATAACCAAGTTTGTAAAGGGGGTTTTATATCTACCCACATAATTAATGACATGTTGTATGTGTTATTGTATTGATCACCACCACTTTTCCTACAAACCATTCTCTTTTCTAGTTAATTTCTAAAACTTTATATAAGTTCTCTTTTTATTTATTTGTTAGTCCCATCAAACCTATTTTCTTTGTTCTTCAAGATTTAATTCAATTGTTGATTTTTCATGTAATAAGCATCTCCATGCATCTAATTAGCTAATATGTTTCTTCCACTTTCTCTTATTTTGTCTATTTTTGTCATGCTTATTATGTTTGCTAACCATGCTTCTAGTGTACCTCTACTTTGCATAACTAAATCTCTTTATGCATCCCCTTATCTTCCTAGTCTAAATATCATACATATTCTCTTGTACATTTCCTTATATGATTGTTATATATTTCAATTATAGTGTGCAACCCCTTCATTTAAAACTTTGTTATTATAATCCATTTTTGTAAATGTTGGATTATTTAAACATTTCGTTTAAAAATATAATTTGGTCCTAGGTCTTTTAAAGGGAGAAGGTTATTCTTTTGTTTTAAAAAAGGGAGGTCATGTCAAAAAAATTATTTAAAAAGGCTTTTAAAATATTTTAATGAAGACTCACTTCAAACCTTTTCCACGCCAAAAATGAAAAAAAGTTGAAAATTGCATGTAAAAAAAAGCAAGGAAAGAAAATTATCATGCCAAGATTTGGGAAAGATAGCATGCAAAGGCAAAAAAAGGGAAAAGGAAGCTTCACATGGGAAGATAACTAGGGTTTTGTCTCTGTTGAAGAAGTTTGAAGGTAGTTCAAGATGGTTTTCATGAAGTTGAAGAAAGGCATGTAGTCCTTGTCTACTAAAGTAAAGGTAAACATCATCCTTTGGTGAAAACCACTTTGGTGGCACTTTGGACAAGTACCTTGGTGAAAAATTGGAAATCAAGTGCCATGTGTAGTGGGCACCATCTACTACCTATCAAAATTATTTTTCATTCCATCCATAATAAAACCAACATTCCATTCATATCCATCCATTCACCTATCTTATTTTCACCTAAACACCTAACATGGATTGGTAATTTACCAATATTTAGCGTTAACCATCTCACCTAGTATCATCTTAGGAAGACTTCATCTAGTCCATAATAAAATGATCCCACACCTAATTGGGGGAATTTTCTTAAATCTAGTAATCAAATTGGATCCTTTTTCATTACCTTAAATTGAAAATCCAAAAAACTATATATATTCCAAAAAATCTAAAAATACCCAAATCTTGTAAAAGCCAAAAACATTTAGATATCCTAAAACCCCAAAACATTCAAATATTCCAAAAATCCAAAAAACATTCAAATATCCCAAAAGGTTCAAAAAATAGCCTCAATTACCCCACAAAAGTTCAAAAATATCATCCAAATATTCCAAAATACAACAAAAAATCAACACAACTCGCTTATCCACAATAAAATCATCACCCATAATAAACCTATCATCACACCCATCTTTTACAAAGTAAACAAAAAAAAAAGTGGCAATCATCGAAAACCTAGAAAAATTATGAAAAATTACAAGCATCGATCATTTCCGAAATAAACCCACCACCTACATACCAATTGCCTAAAACATTTAATTCAACATCCAAAATCATTGCCTTAATGGATATATCATTGATAACAACAATTACAATCTCTCTGGAAATATATGTGATGGATTTGATGTGTTTTGTCAGTCAATCTTTTCTTTTGATTTATCTTTTTATTTTTTCATTGCTTGCTCGAAGCCACCTCAATCTTCAATATCTTGGTGCATCTAGAAGAGCACATAATGGGGCATGATCAATATTTTCATTTGCTATGTTTGTGGGACATTTTTGTAATAAGTTACCATGGTGAGTGCTTGCTTTGTGTGTGTAGAGGTAGTTTCAGGCATAACAAAAGATAGTTACATATCAAGTTCTTTATACTTTTTGTGCATAAGCCTAACTTGCTTTGAGCTTCATTCTATCACATGATAAAACAAGGTTTTTTGTATGTCTAGTATGAATAAGGACACTCATATTTGTTTGCAGAGTTAAAATCAATGCAATAGATAGAACACCACCCTGGTTCTTCATATCTTGGTACATAGTGTCTACTTGCTATATCAAAATACAGATTGCTCTCTAAATTTTTTATCATAACCAAAAGAAAAAGAAAAATCATTTTTCCTATCCTATTTTCTAATAAAAATCACAAATCATCTTAATAGTAATTGTTTCCATCGATATTTAATTAACACCATTCATTTACCTATCTATTCATTTATTCACCTATTCATCATTATCTAAAGTCTATCTATGTATCCATCATTATCTAAAATTATTTCTTCTATCCTACTCATCATACTAACTATTCTATCCATGTATCATGATATAAACAAAAAATCCATTGCATCCCTGTATACAAAAAGTCATTAGTATCATCATAACATCATATATCTTACATCCATAATCATAACATCATGTAGGTCATCATATACATCATCAAAAAATACCAAAAGAATTATAGCATCACATCCTATCATCATCTAATATAAGAATCATAATCCATCCATCATATACCATAGAATCATATAGATATCTCACATGCAATGAACAATATCGCATAGATCACATCATAGCCACATCAAAATATCATCTCATGTGTATGTAAAAAATGTGTCATGATACATCGTACATATATACAAAATGTATGTACAATGGCTACTAAGAGCCATGAATATACATATACATCCACCCATAGGAATGTCAAAAATATGTATCTACATAAAAAATTTATGTACAATCATATATAGAAGGAAATCTACATTGAACTCCCTCCACCCTCTATTTGATAAGGAGAAAGTGGATGTGGAGGAATACCCTACTGACCCATCAGTTGAGCCCTTGGATCCTGTGCTATTGGTGCCACTGGTTGTAGTGGAACCAATGAAAAATATCCCATTGATCCTCCATTTTACATCCCCTCTGATCTTGCACCTCACGAGCCTCTCATCCTGCTCCTAACTAAGAAGGTAGATGCCCTCCCTAATGGAATTACTA
>VDFB02164026.1:0-11688 GCA_007258455.2 Sequoia sempervirens
ATTTGGCTCGGAGGGGCATAGCATACGATCGACATATAATATGGTTGGATAACTGTGCAGCACAGTTGAAGAACGCACGCATGTTCTACTGGTTGTGCGGGATGCATCTCACTATAGGTGTTCAACATATGTGGAACTTTTGTGGTGGACATGGAAAGGGTGAGCATGACGGTGTAGGAGCATGCGTGAAAAGAGCATTAGCACCAGAAGAGTTAAAGTATCAAGATAGTGCATAGTTGACAGATGCAAGATCAATCATCGAGTGGTGTAATTATTCGATGGGTCTAGGTAATGAAGGTACATCTTCAGTTCATAGATTATTTTGGTTGATGGATGATACTACCATTGCACCATATGAGGATTGTTGTACACTAATAGGATCGAGTGAGTTGCACTCTTTCCTTAGCTCAAATGCAGGTTCATGGAGTATCGATACACATAAGATGGCATGCTTTTGTTCTTCATGTACAATGCAAGCTTGGAATGATTGTGAGTTAGGGGAGTTGGTTGACAAATGGTTAACAAGTTATCTTAGCCCACTTCACATGTATCGCCCTCCGATGGCATTGGAACTAACATGGATGGAATCATCGGTCGACTTTGACCATGCATCAGATCTAGTTCAACTAGGTAATATATCTACTTGCTTAGTATTTGAAATTCCATATTGTTATTTTACTTTGTATTGTATTCATAATGTTGACTAATTTCAAGAGATATGCCACACATATAAATGCAGGGCATGTTTATGCAGCTATTGCAAATGAAGACAATGAAGAGGGTACAAACTATTACTTGTGTCGTGTTGAGGCAAAAAAGAAATTGGAAGCCCCAATTATAGATGGAGAAAACATTGAATACCCTACAGGCTTAGTTGTTGTTAGTGAAACGTGGCTGAGAAGGTACCCACATAATAGTGTTAAACATTGGTTGTTTGAGGAATTTGACATGCATCATAAGATTCTTCATTACTTAAACCTCGTCGTGGCATCCAATGTTCGTTTGAGCAAATATGGGGGTATACCTTTGAACAAGACCTTGTGGAAGGTCCGTGAGTCTGACCATGAGGCAATACTTGACACAATAAAGAGTAGAGCAGACCCAAATGGTTCATTGGATTAATTTGTAAGTATATGCACAACGGTTCTTATTAATTTATACTTGTATCCACATCAATTTGGTTGATGCCAATACTATCATCTTATTTTACTTTGTGTATCTGTATGTAACTAGGAAAACATTGATTGGTGTCCCCTTGCATAAAATGTAGATTTATGAGCCATTCAAGAGAATCTCAAGCAGAAAAACAATGCAACATCCTTATTTTGATGATCTTGAAAAATCTCAATTATGATTTTAAGCCATTACAAAAGTGTGTGCGAAGTTTGATGAGACAATTTCAAGTTATTCATTTGAATTTAACCTTATCATGACCACCTATGACGTAGACATTATAAGAGCATCTGGAATTTCAATAAATTCTATTCATGAGAGGTGTTGTGTGCAATAGGTATCTTGGAACTCCCAGTGAAGATGTATGACCAAGACTGACTAAGTTGAGAGACTGCCATGCCTATCTGTAAGTGCCTTCCATCTATTTTGGATGAGCTATTTCTTTTTATTCTTTTCCTTTGCATATTTGTAACTAAACTAGTAAAAATTGATTTAGGCCTTGTCCTTTGTAGATTAAGATAATACAAAGAATTAGGTTTCTTTTGAGTCCATCTAGAAGAAAATCCATTGAGTTTTTCCACTATTAGAGCACATTTTCTAAAATTCAGTTTGGAACCTTCAATTTGAGGTTTTGAGAATCAAGTAAAGAAATAAAGCATACTCCACTGAATTAGGCTTGTAGATCAGTGGAGTAGGGTTATAGTAGGGTGTTTATGGTGCAGGAGCACCAAGGACAATCAGGACCACAAGGTGGTCAAGTGGTAAATTTTGATTTGTAGTCCATAAGAATGTTGTAATAAGGTCACAAGGACCATTAGGAAGTGTTTTAAGTCAATCTGGGTTAGTAGGATATGAGGTTGCAATGTCATGTTAGCATGTTGTCAATTTGGTGTAATGAAGCCTTGAATGGCCTAAACGTGAAAATGTATGTAAATTCATAATGTAAGGGTCAAGATGATGTAATGAGTCCATCATAAGGTCACTAGTTTAGGTATGGAGTCATTGTAATTGCTATTTTAAGTCCATTCAGGGCTCATTATTCAATATAGAAAGTTTGGTTAATGTTTGATTTAAAGTTTTCAACGCTTTATTTCTGATTTTTTATTGTATTTCTTGATTTTACTGTATTTTTAGAGTTTCCTTCACCTATACAGACCCGTACATTCTTAGATATCTCTCTCATTCATGTTTTCATGTTATTTGGATGATCAATGGATGTTTTTACAATTCTCTTTAAGGAACTGGTCTTTTAGTTGTTCAGTGGTGAATTGGAAGACTATAGTAATGACCTTATGGAAGCTGGATTAGATATATGAACCTGAGTTGGTTTCTTGGTTCTTAAGTCTGAAATTGTATTCCTCCACCCTACTCTGCATCAGTTGATATGCCTTCAAAAATTCCTTGTGAACGTTGTATGTTGTTGGCAATCATACTTTTGAAAAAATACCAAAAGGCTCTATTTTCTAACGTTTTTATCTCTTTAAAAGCAAAGAAGTTGGGACAGCAGGCATGTGTTCTAAAATAATTGTATCTAAAAATAATATATGTTTTTAATGGCCAAAATGGGTACCCTCAAATGTATTTATCCTATAAAGATTCATTGTGGTTTGCATGTTACACCCGATTTAGTGTTTTAGCACTTATAAACAAATTTGGTTTTCTAGTGCAAGCAATTATGAAATCTGATTAAATAGTGTTATAAGAAGGTGTTTTAGCTTTTTTTATATCAAAATAAAGATGAATAAAGTGTACCAAGGTCTGGTAAAAGTTTGGAAGCAAGATTTGAAGGTTAGGTGTCTTTTTGCCTTGTGAAAAGTTGCAAAGTCCTGCAACTTTCGTTCTCTAACTCATCTGACCAAACAGAATGTTCCAACACATCTAAATAATCATTTTTACACTAGGAATGGTCCTCTTTTGTACCCAAACATGCGGAATCGCTTTGAGCTACGTTCAACCGGATTGATCCCTTAAGGGTCCAAAGGGCAAAATGGCTGCAAACTTCAGCATGAGGTTACTCAGACATCATGATGCTTAGAAAATTCTCGTCTAATCCTATGGGATTGCGTTGAGCCCCTCTACAATAACCTCTCTCGGTTTTCATTATTTCAGAGTGGTTTTCCCATAGTCTCCAGTTTTTAGTTGATGGAAAAAATGTCAAATGGAAGCAGTGGAAAGTTGCAAAGTGGTGCAACTTTCATTCTGCAACTCGTGTGACCAAACAGACTATTCCAACACATCTGAATAAACATTTTTACTCTAGGAATGGTCCTCTTTCACACCCAAACATGCGGAATCGCTCTGAGCTACGTTCAACCAGATCGATCCCTTAAGGGTCCAAAGGGAAAAATGGCTGCAAACTTCAGCATGAGGTTACTTGGACACTGTGACCCTTAGAAACTTCTCATCTAATCCTATGGGATTGCGTTGGGCCCCTCTACAATAATCTCTCTCGGTTTTTGTTATCTCAGAGTGATTTTCCTGTAGTCTCTAGTTTTCAGTTGATGGAAAAAGTGTCTGGAAGCAATGGAAAGTTGCAAAGTGGTGTAATTTTTGTTCTACAACTCGTGTGACCAAATAGACTATTCCAATGTGTCTAAATAGGAATTTTTACACTAGGCATAGTACTCTTTTGCACCCAAACATGCAGAATCGCTCTGAGCTACGTTCAACCGGATCGATCCCCTAAGGGTCCAAAGGGCAAAATGACTGCAAACTTCAGCATGAGGTTACTCGGACACCGTGACACTTATAAACTTTTTGTCTAATTCTATGAGATCATGTTGGACCCCTCTACAATAACCTCTCTCAGTTTTCGTTATCTCAGAGTGGTTTTCCCGTGGTGTCTAATTTTCAGTTGATGCAAAAAATGTCAAATACAAGCAGTGGAAAGTTGCAAGGTGGTGCAATTTTCGTTCTGCAACTCATGTGACCAACCAGACTATTCCAACACATTCAAATTGGAATTTTTACACTAGGCATGGTCCTCTTTCACACCCAAACATGCAGAATCGCTCCGAGCTATGTTCAATCGGATCGATCCCTTAAGGGTCAAAAGGGAAAAATGGCTGCAAACTTCAACATGAGGTTACTCGGACACCGTGATGCTTATAAACTTCTTGTCTTATCTTATGGGATCGCGTTGGGCCCCTCTACAATAACCTCTCTCGGTTTTCATTATTTCAGAGTGGTTTTCCCGTGGTGTCTAATTTTCAGTTGATGGAAAAAGTGTCAAATGCAAGCAGTGGAAAGTTGCAAGGTGGTGCATTTTTTGTTCTATAACTCGTGTGACCAAACAGACTGTTCCAACACATCCGAGTAGGCATGTTTATGCTAGGCATGGTCCTCTTTCACACCCAAACACGTGGAATCGCTCTGAGCTACATTCAACCGGATGGATCCCTTAAGGGTTTGAGTGTAGTATGGTTAAATAGGCCATTCCTCCTATTGTTCAGGTTGTGTCTCGATGATATGGGCCTAATGTAACTTGAATTGTGGTAGCTTGATATACAGAGTCTATTGATGCTAGGGTTCAATTTGTATGATTTTGAAAAAAGAAGCCAACTGAGTAGAGTTATCAACATTATTCATAAATCATAATAATTTGTTTAGTACACTAGCCATTTTGATGCCTTCTTGTAGTCTCAAACATTATTTTGTATCATTGTTACATCAGTTTTTGAAGTGGCAACTTAATATAGTTCCATAATACAAAATCTGGTTCAAGCTGATTTTCACGTGAAAAAAATGTGAATCAAATCATGTTGATGTGAAAAAAAACCATGAGACCATAGCTTCTGGTGTAGGAACACCTAGGTCATGTAATGCCTTCAAAAGGTTAAGTTGTCAAAAATGTATTTAAGTGCATGTAATGCCAAAATTAAATGTAATCAAGGCATGAAAAAGCACAAAGTGTAATATTGTCACAATGCTAAATATGTAAAAGAGAGAAAAAAAAAGAATGTGAAGAGACAAAACAAGAAAATCAAGAAAATCAAGGAAGAGGACGAGTCATAGGTCATTCAAGGAAGATGAAGAGGTAGTTGATGGTTGAAAAATTCTTTAAAAGAATTGAAAAGGCCGAGCAAAGAGATCATTGTATTCTGGAAGAATTAAATTAACAAAGAGTTCCCTGTTTTAGCTTATTTTTTGTGTTTTTCAGTTGTTTCTTAACTTGTACGGATTGTGCAAGAGTTTAGGGTTCAAATTTAGATTGTTTCTAGTAGGTTGGGGAATCACCATTTTTTTGCATCCATTTGGGAAGGAATCCATTAAATTTAATGTTTGTTTGAGCATTCTTCTTATGGCTCGGTCTGAAATCCTGTGCATTGAGTTTTGAGTCTTATAAGGCATTTCCACACTACTCCACCAATGTAGGTTAGGTAGATTGGTGGATTAGGTTAGGGATAGGTTATTTTTTATGTTTTTATGTTTGTGAGTGGAGGAAAAAGCAAGAATACTTTGAAGGAGCTGCTGCTATACAGGAAATTCTTAGTTTTCCAGTCAAAATGAACAGTTTCAAGCAAGATAGTGGAGAAAGAAAAAGTGCATGGGTTAGAAGATATTTCCAAATGTCTTTTCAGATGTATTTTGACATGTTCCAATGGTTGGTCGGAGGTTTTGAGGTTTGCATGTAGCCTATACAAGAAACCCTCATTGATTTTTGAGTTTTTCACCCTATAAACAAGGGTTTGTCAATATACTATAAAAAGGAGTCTTTTAATCCCTGAAAATGGATAAATTGGGAATTTTGTGTTATTTCCAATGAATTTTTTTAGGTTTTAAGTGTTTTTGGAATGTTTGAAGGGGGTCTTCTTTGAAAATCAAGCCTATTTTAGTAGCCTTTTTTATAGCGTTTAGACTAAAAACTGCTTATTTCTTCAATATAAGTTATTCTGAGTTTTTGATATGAGGACATGGGCATTAAGAGGTCTCTAAAAGTGTTTTGGATCTTGGGTTTTGAAACATGTGTGTTTGGTTTAACCGATTTAGGGCATGAATGTCTCATTGAGAAGTAGTGCCTTGACTGCTCAGAGAATATAAGTTTGACCTAACAGTGATCAGTGAGTTGATTTTGAGATAATGTTGTCTAAGTGATGGTGTCAGGAATGTATGGAGTCTTGGACAAGGTTTAGAAGTGAGATATGTTGTTTTGACAATTGGACCGTGAGGAGACTTGGTGTAAAATAATACATGAAATTGTAAGTTCAGTCAGAACAAAGTTAAAAGAGAGCAAGTTCCTGATTTGTATCAGTTGTAATAATGATGTTCACAGTGTTTGATGGTCTGGTAAAATTCTGAAAGCCAATTGTAATGATAGATTGATTATTTGGGACAAGTTGAATGAATTGATTGAATGGAAGAGTGCCTTGTTGAAAATGGTGTTTTTTAAATGCATGTTGATCTAATTGATTGAATCAAAGTTTTCTAAGATGGTTTTTTGCTTTGAATGAGTCAATTGGAATACAGATTTGTGGAAGGATGAATGATGAATGATAAGAGAATTTGAGTGGATGAAAAGTAGATTTCTGATGAAATCTTGAAATTTTGTTTGATCTTCTCAAGATGAGTTTGGGACAAGAGTCCCCTGAGTTGTGATTGGTTTGGCAATCTTTGTATTGCTTGTTGCTTACTATTATGCTATGATAGATTTTTTCTAAGCATCCATAGCTTGTTTGAAAGCACCTGTTTTAGGCTTTTAGCCATAGCAGCAAGGCAATGAACTATTTGATAAAATGCTTTGATAGACATGTATGAAAAATGTGTTAGCATAAACAAGGCAGTGAACTCTTTGAAAAAATTCCTCAAAGAAATGTGGTCTCATGGTGATGGAATGGCATAATGAATGCCATGACAAGCAAATTGCTATGGATTGTCATGGCATTCCATCACCATTGAGACCACATTTCTTTGAGGCTTTTTTTCAAATAGTTTGTTCCTTTTCTATGCTATTGCTTATTAGTATGCTTTGATAGATTTTTTCCAAGCATCCATAGATTTTTGGAAGCACCTATTTTGGCTTTTAGCCATAGCAACAAGGAAGTGAACTATTTGATAGAATGATTTGGTAAACATGTATGATAAATGTAGTAGCATAGAGAAGGAAGCGAACTGTTTGAAAAAATGCCTCAAAGAAATGTGGTCTCATGGTGATGTAATGCCATGAAAACCAAATGTAATTGGCAGCTGCTCCAAGTTATTAGTTATGCAATGTGAAGTAATTGCATAACTGCTTAGGTTGAATTTGTAAAAACTATATTGTAATTGAAATTTTTTCATCTATCGGCATCTAGTTATTAGTTATGAAATGTGAAGCAATGCTTTTAGTTTGAAAGATGTGCAATGCAATGTAATCAACGTTATGAATATAAGTTACAAAAATCTATTTTTTACTAAGTTACCAGTTCAGTTTTGGGTTCAAGATCGGGTTCGAGAACCCGGTTCGCCAGTTCGGGAAAATTGTTTTTAGGGTTGGGTTCATTTTGGGTTCGGTAATACAAAAACATATAAAAATCAGAAATATATACATATTTGCAGCAGTAATCAAGTTCAGAATACACCACCATATTAATAGTCAAATAACATAGCAAAATACACCACCACTTTCATAGTGAAATATTAAAATATTAATTGGTCTACTTTCGAGAGATGTCATGATACAAAATTATAAATTAAAGTTCAAACATAAAATTTCAGAAGTGTTTACAATCAACCATTATTGATCATTGATCAATCTGAAAAGTGTGAACATTTTTTTATGTGGAAGGAAAACAAGAAAACAGTGTTACAAAATTATTTACATTGTGAAAGAGCCAAAACCTTTTTTCTTGCAGATCATAGAAGAATCTCAGTGATTTTTTGGGTGTCCTTGCCTTGGAACAAAACTATCTTGAGCCATGAATGATTGACCAGGAATTGTGAGAAAGAAATAAGATAAATCACATGCAACTTGTTGCAATTTCTTTCCTTGGGAAAAAGGGTAAAGTTTTCTTTTCAGGGAGAATCTCCTTTAGAGTTTGAATGTGCATTGATAATTTTCAAGATAGACTTAGCCAAATATGTCATCTAGGTTTGAAGCTTTTAGGTAAAATTTTTGCTTCTTAAAATTTTGTTCAAAATTCAAGATGCAGGCTCTCCTCCCTTAGGGAAGAGAAGGCCTATCAAACCTAACACTCTTATGCAACACTTCTTAAGTTCTTGTTGATGCAGTATTAGATTCGAAGTTTCAAAATAGGCATGGTTATATAAATTCTCATCTCATGACTATCATTGCATCAAATTAAAATTTTTCAATCCTTTATGGTCTAGACAAAGTATGGAGTAGTGTTCCAATGCTAAAGTCTTATTGTGAATCTCTTTGCTGTAAGGTGGTTCAAAAATGAGGAATTTGTCTTACGCACAATGAAATATTCTGTATATGTGCTAGGAAGGAATATAAGTCCATAAGGTCGGTATGCAGAAGAAATTGCAAAATTGACACATTTGACTTCCAAACACATAAGAATTTTTCACACTTTTAGATGTTCTACGTAATTCAAAAGAAATTGTAATAATGCGTAGTTTGTAAAAAGTATACACTTGAATACCGTGGCATTATCTATTGAACCATGAATTTATAATTTGCAAATATGGACACCATGGAGTAAAAATATTTGTATTAAGCAAATAGCCATGTCTGCTTATACATCAATATATGTCAATATAAGTATAAAATATAGTTACAAAATAGCCATATAGGCTTACGAGAATGCCATATAGGTATTCAATGTAAAATATATCCAATACAAAATATGTACAAAATTGCCATGTAGGCATACAACAAAGGGCTCTATGCATTCAAAATTCATTTCTCTCCATGCTCTAGTTCAAATACAATTTTCTTTCCCTTTGCTAGGCGATCCGATGGCGATAATTTTGTCACCCATTTCTGCTGTGCTCGAGGAGTGCTCCTACTGCTCCTAGTGTTTAGCTCTGGTGAAGTTTCAATTATTTTTAATGAAGTAAAGACATTAATATATAGAAATTACATTATAAAAATTATTATATTTAATAAAATAATCACCTGACGCATCTCATGATCACTCTCCTCGATGGAAATATTTGCATCGCGATGCACCGGTGTGCTCAAGCCACCATATAAACCATCCAAATAGGAATTAAACTCTGAATCAATAATGGTTTGATTTTTCACTAGAACTAGTTCATCTATAACAATGAATGTAAATTGAAATTTAGTAATTTGCCTCATACCTCCCCTATCAGAGCCATCGAGGATTGTATAGCGGAGGAAACACCAATATCCATTGCCCTCGTAATGTTTGGCGGTGTTTCTGTCACCAACATCTGAAAATAAAACAACAAATTATTCAATCACAAAAAAGTTACAATAGTGATCCATGTGATGACTTATAATGTATGAGATCTAATGAATTTTTTTTGAGTACAAGTATTAAACAGATATATTTTTGATTATTAGTTATCGAATTTGAAGTAATGCTTTGATTTTGAATGATCTGTGTAATGCAACGTAAGGTCAACAATATGAATATAAACTACACAAATCTATTAAACTTGGAATTCATTACTTAAGTTCTCTTTAAATTCTATATTACCTCCATGAACATTTGATCAAATCTACTAGCACTCGGAGGTGTTTCCTTGAAACCTCCAACAGTACCCTGTTCAACATCCAAAATCACATATTAAAATACCATTCGTAAAACAATGCTATTAACACATGTAATAAATTTATAATTGTTTACTAATTTTACATACCCCACCGATAGGTGTACTGCAAAAATAAGTAGGTGGATGATTGGTGTATCCAGTCTCTACACTGTGACCCTACAATTTTATTAAAATAGTAAAACTAAATTAGTTAATCTTGCATTTCACAATCAAAATTTAATAAATTAAATTCAATGAACATGCTGAATTTTACCTGAGTGTCAATGCCATATGCATCATGCAAAATGTCAGTTATCCTCTCCATCCTCATAGATGCATATGGATCAAGCTATGTAGTAGCATATGGATCTTGCGTAGCACCCTCCTGAGTGTCGGTAGGGTCATACGAACAAGTCGCCCCGCAAGATTGACACACATGGGTTCAAAGGCCACCACCTGAAGACTCCCCTGGATGACACTCTGAGTCAAAGTTGTGATCGCCTGCAATGTCTCTATGTCGGCACTCTCCTTTACAATGGCAGGCATCACAATCTGCTCACGAGACAGCCTAGCGAGAGGTCATCTCCCTTATCGTGTAGGATCTGGCTGTGCACCGGGCCTATCCTGAGCTGACCCCCCACCTCTCCCCTGGAACTCCCTTATATCAAAATAATTTGGGATTTGGTTCAATAAAAACTCACTATATAGTTTCCTAAGAAAATATTGGGGGACTTCACAATTATTGCACGGTGGGTAATCAAAGACCATATACCATCTTTCATAAAAACAATTCTTAATCTCTTGGTGGTGGCACCAATGAATATGAAGCCTCTTTGCATTGAGGGTAAGATTTTGATTTGTTTTAGGGTCAGTGAATAGAGAGCACAAATCACCTTTAGTAATTTTTAAATTTTTTACTTGTTTATATGATAATTTGTCTGCATAATATGCCCTAGCTGTCTGCCTCCTATCTTGCCATCCAGATATTTGTTGGGTGATTGTATCTACATTTTTTAACATGTCTTTCAATGAATTTGCTAGAAGCATTCTTTCTGTGGTTGAAGCATTTGGATCACACAACCTACTGATAAGATCCTCAAGTTGTTTTCTATTGTTCTCAATTTCACTCCTCAAATTTTCTTGAGTGCCAGGAGGGAATTGAGAGAATGGTGGGGGAGGTTGATTTTGTTGTTGAGGATTTACCTCCTCTTCTTGTTGAAGATTTGCAGGATTTCTTACAAGTTTTTTAAAAAATAATCAAATTTAACCTAAAACAAATAAAATCAATTTCAAACTAACAAATTCAAAACAAATAGCAAACAATACTTACCTCCCACATCTCTTCGTCATCGTGGTGCCATATTTACAAACAAAATCCAACTATTCTTGATGAAATTTGTAGAAATCCTTCCTCCTAGAACGTGAGCGCGAAAGTGAGGATTTTTGGCCGCGGGCAGAGCTAAGAAACAGTAAAGAGCAAATGATACACATTTGACTTTTTTTTTCTTTTAAAATTACATAATGCGCTCGCGTTATAACGCGAGCGTGTTATGTCTTTCCAAAAAAAATTCCCATTTGGCCACAAAAGTGCGACCAACTTCATGCACCCACCCAAATATATGGAAAAAAATAATAATGATCATATGTACATAATTGTTTATTCATTTATTTATTTTTCTCAATTTCAAAATACTTAAAAACTATTTTATTTATTTAACACAATATCTATTTTCCTAAACAAGATTAAAAAAACTACACTAATTACATGTAATTTTTAAATCAACAAATTTTTATTTCTTTCAATATATATATACTAGTATACATATCTTAAATATAATCTATATAAAACAC
>VDFB02164027.1:0-12924 GCA_007258455.2 Sequoia sempervirens
CCAACCACAAGAGCGGTAATTCCCTAGAATAATAGGCAGAAGGATAAACTGCACAGGTAGATATAAGGGAGAGAAGCCAGCTAAAGCACCTAGAGGAAAAGAGGACAAGGACTAGATGAAATACAAATTCCAAGGGGAGCCTCTCAACTCCAAAGTCAACACAAATTGGAGGGAAATCACAGATATAAATCTTGGGCACATAGATATTGATGAATTTTAGTAAAGGGTCTAGATCAACCCCACAATGGAAAATTCCAAAAAGATTAGAGGCAGTGGGTTGGCCAAGGTAGTTGGTTTCCAGCCTTCCCTCATCACTCTCAAGCTTGTAATGGCCTACAGGGAGGCATATCAAGAAAACTCCAGAACAATTGTGGATAGAGATGGAAATGTGTTAGCTGATTTGTCAGCAAAATCAATAGGGAAGACCTTGCATATACCTACTTTTAGAGAAATGGAGGAAGCATCTAGGGAAGATGGGAAGGATATGTGGGATGAAGACCCCCTCAAGTGCAAAATACTTATCAATCAATACTGGTTGAAGGAAAACAGGGGCAGCGCAAATAAGGTGCCCCAAGAATTATTCTGAAGTGACTTTTATGAGGATTACCATGACTTGGTAACCTTACTGAGCAGAGTTATGGGCCTTCCGACTGCAACCTACTTTTAGGAGTGGATTTTGTACTTCATGGAGGAGATCCTACAAGTTGAAACCAAGTTCTATTGGGCAAGAATAATTAGTAATTGTGTGCACAAGCAATTCATGGCTGTGAAGAAGACCTCACGCTTCTATATGAAATCTTACCTTGTCTATTTTCTCATTGACCATACCCAATACAAAGGCTTTTTTAGAGCTCCAAATACAAAACTAGGCAAGCAATTAAAGGTCTATGATAGGTACCCTCAGCTCCAATTTAGGAATTTCAAGAGGGACTACTACAAAGTTAATGATGCCTTCATAGGCCATGTCATCAGGTTACTTGGAGATGACTTCAAAAGGAGGGTCTCCCACATTTCCAACGCCTTCATTCACCAATTCAGCCTCTTGTTCATACAATTCCCTAAGTTCACATACATCTAAGTTGAAGGTTTCTCAGAGAAACCATAGAAGTTGTCCCTATATTCAAATGATCAGATAACATTGCTAGAGCTATCTCGGCAAGTGTAGTGGGCACACGCCCTTCTAAGAAGTAAACATAAAGTAGGGATTCCTTATCCTCTCTCTTTTGTCCAAGGGATGTACAAGCTCCATACATCCCATTGTGTAGATCACTTAGACAAAGAGCTTGTCGAATATCACCTGGAGTTCTACACTACCTGGTCGTGGATGGACCCCTATGGAAAACTCAAGAGGATGGTCGTAGCTAAACATGCCCATGTGCATGATGTTGAGGACTTTTGCGCCAACTACATGGATGACAAGGAAGTACAAATGAGGCACTAAATGCGCATGATGATGTATTTTTTCAAAAAGGTTAACTTCTTCCCTCTACCAGATCAAGTGATGGAAGATGGAAAAATTGTGATTGATCCTCGGTACACTGCAATGGCCAATCTCCCACTACCATTGATCAATTGGAATGAGGAAGAGGTCAACGACCTTGATATTCTAACAAATCCAATTGAGGCAAGAACGAAGGAGTGGATTGATGGGAAAATCACTCAATTGAAGTAGCAAGTAGTTTCCCTAACATATGGAGAGCTCAAAAATGAGTCAACAAGTGAAACAGATAGTGGGACAACGTATGCCCCATTAGGAGAAACTTCAAAGTCACCTCCAGTGACCAAGTCAAGGAAAAGAAAGGAAACTGTTGAACAGTAGTCCAAGACTAGGGTGTATGCAAGACAGGCTTCAAAAGGTGAACCTTCCAAGAAACCAAAGAAATCAGGAAATTTCATGGAGATGCCTACCATTCAGGGGGATCTACTCCACAAAGGAGAGGAACTAGAGGCAAAGTAACATAAATCTCCACCTGCTACCTCTGATAATGCCATTGTTGCCACTGTTGCCCCTCCACCTACTTCTCAGGCAATGGTTTCCACTTCACCACCTGCAGTGGATATCTCGACCTACCTTTCCTCCACTCCAGCCACGGTGTAGGTTCTAACCATTGATTCTTACTCAGCCACAACCTCCCCACTCTCTTCTACTTCGATGTCTCCAATGACATCTCTTCCATTGACTACAACAACAATGCAAATGCTTGCTCTCTCACTCCTAGAGGCCTTCACCTGTCACATGCAGTACATACCATTAGAGCTTTCTACGGTGTTTATGAACCCCACAATACAAGTTGACCTAGCGCAAATTGTTGCAAGTCTCCCCACTCCTCCTCCTCCAACCAAGCCACCAGAAATGAAGGCAACAATGCAAATATCAGAAGAGTTGGAGCATTAAGAAAGAGAGGCAACAAAAGATATGGAGGAAGAAGTAGATGACTACCATGAACATCCTGAATATCCACATCTAACAATTGATGAAGTGGTTTCGAGAAGGGGAAGAAACACAATCCTCAAAGGAAGATATTGAAGAGTTGCATACCAAATATATTGTAGAAACCTTTGACCCTGAGCTTAAAGAGGAGTTGGCTCAGCAAATGAAGGATGTTGGACAAGAGATAGAAAATAAACCTTCTCATGAAGAAATAGATGAAGATGAGAAAATGGAGGAGCACACTGAGCCTCCAACTAGGGAACAGGATAAGAGCCTCGAGCACGAAAAAGGGATGTCTCTTTTCGAGGAGCACGAAGAAAAGAAAAATGAAGAACAAGAAGAAGATAAGCTTGAGGAAGAGGCTGAAACTAAGAAAATCCCAAAAGCACAATATCATGAGGAGCACGAGCATGACCAAGGAAAAGAAGAGAAAGCCACTAAAGGGGAGGGCAGCCCCAAGGAACATGCAGTTGTTGAATCCTCGGGAAAAGAAACCATATCCATCCATGATTATGATGAAGAAGAAGGGGAAAAGATCGAGAAAGAGACTCTGGGTGGTAAAGAAATTGAAATCCAACACACTTATGAAGAAGAAGAAGAAGAAGGTGATTGTGAATCACCAAAAGGAGCATCTCAGATGCCAGAGTGGCTGGAGAAAAAATTGGAAAAGAAAACCGCAACTTCAATGGATCCAAGGGAAAGGCTAGAAGCCATCTTGGCTCGAGCCCAAATAAGCATGAAGAAAGAGAAGCCAAAGGTTAGATCTCATCTAAAAATGGATGCTTCCAGATCTAGGACCGTGTAGATAGCCACTCCAGTTGTGGGAGAAGAAGGGGTAAGCTACTATGTCTACAGCCTTGATTTGGGAATAGCAACAAGAGAACAAAAGATTGACTATCTCTAGGGATTCGTTGCCACCATTGTGCACCAACTACACAAAGATAAGATTTCCAAGGAGGAATTGAAAGGGAAGTTGGCTAATTTAACAGCATACATCCAACAATGGTCATTAGTCAAAGATCTCCCTACCACATCCTCGACACCACCTCAATTGTTGTCCAAGGACCACATTGACCAGCTAGAGAAAAAAAATTGGACTAAGGCCATGGAGGATTGGTTCTAGCAAGTCCTCTACAACAGAAACATGGGCATAAGCCGTGCTGTCAGGACAACCAACAAGTTCTTGGAGTTGTAGAGGGTGCTTGAGGGAATAAAGAAATTCTACACTGACTTATCAAGGTTGTATAGGATCACATACCCCAAGATCGAGGCTATTCTCAAAGTACCCAATGGATCCTAGGAGAAATAATTTGCTTTGGTGAAATACAATCATTGGCTTGTAGAAACATGGAAATTGTGTTTAGACCATAGAAAAGAGGTGCCGGAACAAGTGCTCCATGAGGTGGAGCAAGAGATTGATTGGATCAAAGAAGTCTGAGCTACCTATGAAGAGTACATAAGGCTGATGACAGACTTTGACGTGCCCATCATCAAGTTGGATCCTGAAAAGATAAAGCCCTTCTTTCACAAGAAGATGGAGAATAGGACCATGGATGCACTAATGTTGTATTTCATGGGTTTTACTACATGATCCTTTGCTCAATCTAAAGAGTTGATAAAGAATGTGTAGAAATATGACAAAGACTGGGATGACCTCACAAATAAATTTAGAAAATTCAACTTCCAGGTGATCCAATCATGCATATTGGAGTGGGATAAGCTCTGGAGATTGATCAGAAAATTTGTGGAGTGTGCCACCTTGAAGAGGAATGAAGGAATTCTCATGATTGATGATAAGTTCCTCACTGTGTAGCTGCAACAAAGGAAATTAGCAAGAAGACAAAAGAGCTATAGTGCTGCCACATGAGTAAAAAATAGGCTAAAAGAAAAAATGTAATTTTAAATTGTAAAATATTTGGGTGTAGGTTAAACCCCAATTTGTAATGAATCTTGACCACATAATGAAAAAAAATCTTTGCCATTAATTCTACTTTTTTGACACTATAAATAGGGGTTCTCCTCTCATTTTCAAGAGAGAGTTGAGTTGTTGTAAAGACATGCTGCTGGAATTTTAATAGTTCATTGACTTTTGGTGGATTCTTGAGTTTCAATTGCATGTTACATGGTTCTTCTCCCATAGTTAATGAATTAGAATAGATTTAATTTTTTGTTTGTGAGTTTTACAAGTTATAAGTAGATTAGTTAATGTTGTTCATTGGTATTGAAGAATTCTGTTGTGTGTTGGCAACCTTCTTTGTCCATACTTTTTGTTGTTTCTTGATGATAAATAGCTGTGTAAAGTTAGTCTAGGCATAAATCAAAAGTTGCACTAAATTTATATATTTTATTCATGCTTATGGTGAATGAATGGTTGAATATCTACAGTCCTTAGAAGATTGCACTAATTTCATGAGACAATGAAGTAATCTGGTTAAGTGGAATTCATTTTCAAGAAGGCTATCTATAGTAGGGTATTCCATTATCACTGTTCATTATGAGTTTTAGGTCTAGGAACCTTCTCTCTTCCCTACCCTTTTTCCTTTCTTTAGAAATGACCCAAGCTAAGGTTCATTGTGCATTGTAAATCCAAATCTAAAGCTAAAATAGGAGTTCTATACTATTGTTTGAACCTACAGCAATCGTGCACCAACTTTCCCATCTCAAGAACTCCATTAGAAGATCTAATTCTCCTCCAACTTAACTTCCATAAGTTTTCCCTATGATTACTAGCAACATCACATTGAAATAGCTGAGACATTCCAAGCAAGTCATGACCTGACACCTGAGAGACCTTGTGGTGATTTTCAACAACTTGTTGTTGGAGATTACCTTTCAAGAGAGGTAGCATACTTATGCACTACCTATGTTGAGAAGTGAAAAAACACACATCAACAGAGCTGGTGCTAGAGGGATGGGCCTTTTGGAGTTAAGTTGGATCGAATTGGATCATTATCCCCTAAAAGATTTCATAGAGTTTTGAGATCAACACCAAGCAAGAGGGAATTTTAGGAATTGCAGCCCCCTACATGGGCCAAAAAGACTAAGAAAGAAGATGCAACCTCTTCTTCTTCCTCTATTCCATCCACTTCACCTTCACTTTCACCTCCTTCCTCTTTCCATCAGCCACACACTCACCCTTCCTCTTCCATCTCTACCTCTTCCACTCAGCCATCCCAAACTGCATTTCGACCACTTGCTTCCCAAAGCTAGGGTGTTGCCCCTATCCCTGCCTTCCCAGTCCAAAGTGCAATCCCAATTGTCGCTATCCCTATGCAGCCCCAAGTTGTTGTACAATAGCAAGTGCCACCTCTGCCTTCCCTCATGGATTGGCTGAGAAACAATCCTTCCCTGTTGTTCTTTAATGCTTACCATGACATCCCTAAGAACCCGGAGAACTTCTACACGAAGTTCAATCCTCAAGATCCACAAAGGATAGCCATGGAACATATTAAGATCTTCCAAGCGACATTGAAGGATATGTAGATTGATCAAGAAGACGAGTATGAAAAATTTCCTTTTCCTTGGGAAGAATCCTTACCAAATACAACAACCTTCCTACAAAGTCCACCACATACAATCTTATTGATGAATTCCTTCTCTTGTGTTCACAAGATCCCAATCACTCTTCTCGTGAGTTGTACCAACAATTCATGTTCATCTAAAGGGAAGTCATTGAACAAATCAGCCTCCTTCAACCATCAATTCCATCGCATACACAAGCTGCAAGCCCCATATGTGCTCAATAATCATAACTTTGAAAGAAGCTCTTCGCAAAGACATAACCGAATGTGGAATACAAGACCAAACAACGGGGGTGTTCCCACTCCTCTTGATCAACCCGCTAGCAATGAGAAGACAACCAGTGGAGTGTATCTCACTGAGGCTTCCTTATCCAAATGGTGTCAGATTCACAAAACTAGTAGGCATTCCAAATTGGATTTCCCCAAATTTCAAACATCCACATAAATCTTTTAAGTAGAAGTCCAGAATGCTGTGGAAAGTGTTGGTTGTCGGGATTTGGTCTCTTCCAAGCCCTATGACTCCTCCTGTCTCATGGTCAATCAATCCCACTTTCTGCGAAGTGATAGAAACACACCAAAAATTGAGACTACCTCCCCAAAGAACGAAGAAGTACAAGAGGTAAGTATTGAATAAACTCTATCTTAGCTATTCAATTGAGTAGACAATGGTCCGGTAGATCAGGAAGAGTTTTGGGAAGATGAGGTCCAAATGTTTCACCAAACAACAACTCCATATTTCTTGAGGAATAGACAAGTAGGAGGACCTTTCACTACTTCCACCCCACCTAACAACTTTAGCACTCCGCCTGACCCTAATGCTAGCAACAATCCTAGCTTTCCCCATGTACCAACTCAATAGCTTGATAAGAACAAACAACTGAGTCAAATGCCAAAACAACCAGCTAGCTCCTCCATAGGTAGAGCTTTCGAGTCTGAAATCAAGCAAATGGGTGAATATGTCGCTGAAGAATTCAAGAAGGTGAAAGTCAACTTGTCCAGATTTGCGTTACTCAAGGTCCCTGCAATTAGGCACGCCTTATTTAGAGTTATCAATGGGACTCCTTCCTCTAAGACAACACAAGAAATACCAACAAAAAGAAGTTCTTTCGAAGACCAACCACAAGAGCCAATAATTCAAGAAATAATAGGCAAGAAGAAGGATGCCCCCCAAAATCAACAAATGGGAAAACAACTCACCAAAGAGAGAAAATAGGGGAAATCCAAGGAAAAGATGAATGAAAAAGACAAGGGTCCGGTAGCCCAGGTTGACGTGCCTATGGGTCTCTTCCAAGGAAGGTTCAAAACACCTCCCTTCCTTACCACTATTAGGATATTCGAGAAGAACCTACACAATTGTTTGATTGACTCTAGAGCATCAGGTAATGTCATGCCTATGGCTGTATGCAAGGCCCTTGGGATTATCCCCACACCTTCAAGGAGAAAAGTAACTCAGTTGGACAAAATTTAATTGAACATCATCAAGGAAATTAACCATATCCCCATGCAGATTGTTGTAGATTCGAGGGTGCAACAAGTTATTGACATCTAGGTTGTGGATATTAGGGACACATATGGAATAATCTTGGGTCGAGACTTCACCTGCGCATTGAATGGATATGTCGCAACTGATTTCTCTCACATTTGGCTACCATGGAAAGGATTTCCAAATTAGATTTGCATCGATCAGGAGCCCCACATGAAATTTATGATCACAGAATACAACACCAATGAGGTGTTGTTCACTGAAACATAATTGGGAAATTACTACACTGTAACTTATCAAGGAGAATCAAAATTTATAGAATAGGTAGCTGATGAGGCCCTCTTGGTACTATGTAGTCCTCCTTCAAACCTAGCCTACGTGCCCTAGAGCACATAAATGTTCATGGAATCAGTGGAATCAGAAGTTGATGAGTCCTACGAATATGGGAATTTAGGACTGCTAGATGGATTTCAAGACATCATGGAGAAATGCATACAAGACCAGCTCAGCCTAGGGGCAAGGATGGATTTTCAAGATCTTTTGCTACCTAGTTGGTGTAGGGTCCATAACGCCACCCACTCAAAATTTGAGTAATGCTTGTGTCAGACAGTAGTGGAGCACATTAAAGGACAAGCCTTATCTCAAAAAAGGTCGCCAACTCGATAGCTTGTCACCAACCATAATGAGCCTATTCCTATTTCAGCAATGATAGATGCAAAGGAGCAGTCAAGGGGGATACATGCATGATTGGTCCCAAAGTCAAAGAACCCTCCAAGTTTTGGATGCTATGCTTCGATTGGTCCAAGTCCAAGTAGGGAGCTAGAGTTGGATTCAAACTCATCAGTCCTATGGGAAAGACCTACTTTGCTGCCCATAGGCTTCAATTTTATTGTACCAATAACATAGAAAAATATGAAGTGTTAGTCCATGGTCTTTTAATGGCTTTAAGAAAGGTCAAAATTCTGCAAGTATTTGGTGATTCCAAATTGGTAGTGAAACAAGTCAAAAGATTATACTCTTGCCATGATAGAAGGTTGGAAAACTACAGGCATAGAGTCTGGAATCCTTTGGAGAGCCCAGATGCATTCAACATACAACTGATCCTTCATTCTCTAATCTATATGGTTGGACATAGAAGGGGTCATCAACCTCAAAATGAATACCATTCCAAGAGGTATGGTTTAGCTTGAATGCATATTCGACCTAGACTAGATTTGAGACCAAGACCAACAAACGAAGAAGGATTCCATAAACAACCAGTGTGACACCCACAACCTTGGAATAGTTGAGGAAATCAAAAATGTATTTATTGGAAAGGTATGCATGCTGGAGGAGAAGAAAGAGATCATTGGTGCTCTGCAAAAATACCATGATGTGGTGGCATGGAGTTATGAATATTTGAAGACCTATGACACCTCTATTATTACACATACTATTCCTCCTAAATCAGACATGCTGCCATTCCGGAAAAGACAACCTCCTATCAATGCATTGTTGGAACCCATCATCTATAAGGAAGTACAAAAGTTGTCAACCAGAATCATCTTTCCTATTAGGCACTCCACATGGGTGGCCAACTTGGTCCTGGTAAGGAAAAATAATGGAGAAATCAGGTTGTGTGTCAACTTTCGCAACCTGAACAGAGCTTTGAAGAAGGAAAATTACCCCATGCCCTCACTGGATGAGGTATTGCAGATTGTTAATGGTTCACAGATGATGTCCTTTCTTGACGGGTACTCCGAATACAACCAAGTGATGGTGCAATACGAGGATCGGCATAAAATTGCATTCACTACTAAGTGGGGAACCTTTCCCTATAGAAGGATTTCGTTCAAACTCATCAATGCCAGCACCACCTTCTGGTGTGCAACGAACACAGCCTTCAAGGATCTAATCAGAAAATGTATCATTTATATGGACGATCTCACAGTGTTTTCTAAGAAGCATGATGATAATGTTTATGATCTGTGTAAATTTTTTCAGAGGTGCAGAGAATTTTGGGTTTCCCTTAACTTGATTAAATGTATTTTTAGAGTCACCAAAGTCAAGCTACTCAGACATGTTATTTCAGAATGAGGGATCTCCATAGACCCCGAGTGCATTGGGTCCCTATTGAAAATTTGGCTGCCAGGCAACAAGAAAGAGTTAAATTCTTTTTTCAAAAAGATAAACTTTGTTAAAAAATTTATCACTGGCTTTACAGAGATTGTTAAGCCACTCAACGCAATGTTCAAGCAAGATGCTAAAATTGAATGGACTCCAGAGGCAAAGCACACCTTTGAAGAAATTAAGAAAGCCATTGTTGAGGTACTTGTACTGGTCAACCCCGACTATTTGAAGTCATTCTACATTTATTCATTTGCTTCATATCACTCATGTGCCAACATTCAGAGGCTATGTGCAGGATCATCATGGAAAAAATAAGCCCATAAGTGGCAAAAAATTCAGAAAAAAAAAAGAGTTAGGCAACTTGACGTAAAAATTTGAATAAGTTATCTATATTATTTCAAAAATATGTAAGAATAGAATCTGTAACAAATTGAATGTAGTTTCTAAACTACCGGGTTTTTTAAAAAATCTATTTAGTGAAAATTTGAAATTTCAATGCAAGTATAATTTCTAAATTTTTAAGGAAAAAAAAATAAGAAAAGTGATGTTTGTCCTAATCACCCTAACCACAATAAAATGATAATATTTTTTTATAAGATTTTAGACATAAGTAGAGGACTCGTCTTGATGTGAGCATATTTTCTTGTAATTTTTTCCGCAAATAATTAATTATGAATTTTCTATTACAACTTTTAAAAAATATAAAACTTGTATGTCTAACCACCTAACTTGGTAAAACTTACATTAATTTTTAATCCTATAGTATGCTAAGTATAGAATGTGATGCATGTTTCAGATTCAAAAAATGTGATACTATTTGAAAGCTATAGATGTTTTTCAATCAACCTATCAATCAAGACTTTAGTTGTAATTCAAATGTAAAAATGAATAATACCATTTATTAAATTCAAAGCAAAGCATAATTTATATTGGTGGAAAGTTGAGAATATCCTTTAAAACCCCTTTTCATTTCATCAATTTTGGTGTAAAACAAGTCATAAGCCACATACCCTACACATACCCATCATATCACCACTTTTTTGCCCATCATGATCCTACACATACCCTTAACTCAAAAGGATAATGAAGGGAATGAGCATCCAGTTGCCTTCATGAGTGCCCCCTTGAAGGATGTTGAATTAAGATATCACAATGTGGACAAATAGGCATATGCCCTTGTCAGAGGAGTTAAGAAATTTAGGCATTACATCCTATAGAACAAGGTGTTCCCCATTGTCCCTGATCTAGCAGTGAAGACATTGTTGATGCAAAACAAGCTAGGGGAAAGATGAGAAAAATGGGTCACCCTGCTACAAGAGTATGACATGAAAATTCAGCCAATGAAGTTAGTGAGAGCACAAGCCCTCACCTGAATGATAGCTGAAATAGTAGCTAAAGTAGGGCTCGAACTCATGGTTCAGCAGTACTAGGTCAAGGATGTTTCCCCTGGGGAATGGTACGACAACATTGTCTTCTATTTGTTGAACAACAAGTGCTTGCCTCACTTGCAAGGAGTTCAGAAGCATGCCCTCAGACTGAAAATTAGAAACTACATGCTGCAAGAATCCATCCTCTACAAAAGAAATCATGGAGTGTACCTTCGGTGCCTAGGAGAAGAAGAAGTAGCACATGTGCTGAGGGAATTCCATGATAAATTTGGTACCAGTCATGGCTCAGGTCCTTCTACTGCTTATCAAATATTATGAGCAAGTTACTACTGGTCGACCGTCTTCAAGGATGCTCACAGCCATGTTGGCACATGCCATGTTTGCTAGACCAACGCAACCAAAGAGAGGAATGATGTTGTCCCGTAGCAACCAGTCTTGGAGGTGAGACCATTCATGCAATGGGGTCTTAAATTCATTGGTCTGGTAAGCCCACCATCATTCGTGGGTCACAGGTATATTCTAACCGCCTCTAATTATTGCACTAGATGGACAGAAGCTATTTCTTGTAGGCAATGTACAACAAAGGTAGTTGTGAATTTTCTTCAAAGCTTTATTTTAAATCATTTAGAGTGTCCATATGCATTAGTATGTGATAATGGTCCAGCCTTTGCCTCACTTAAATTCACTAGTTGGGCCTTCGACTATGGAATTTCCCTTAAGTTTTCATCCAACTACTATCCTTAGGGCAATGGCTTTGTGGAATCCACAAACAAAAACCTAATTGCTATCATCAAAAAGTTGCTTGACAAGAATCCCAAGGACTAGCATACCCAACTCTGCTTTTCCCTTTAGGCAGACTACACACACCATAAGGCTTCCTTAGGACATTCTTTGTTTCACCTTGTTTATGGTTTAGAGCCTGTGTTCCTAATTCACCTAAAAATCCCCACCTTTCAATTCATCAACGCCTTTTATGAAGAAGGGGACTGAAGAGAAGCTTGCTTAGCTGAGTTGCTACACCTAGAAGAAGTATGTGATCATTTTATTGAAAATTTCACCAAACATCAGGGCATATTCAAAAGGTGGTTCAATTGACGAGCCAAAGTCAAGGCCTTTAGAGTTGTTGATCTAGTCCTATGTTGGGACAAGGCCCATGAGAAGAAAGGGGGACATGAGAAATTTGATAATCTTTGGCTTGGCCCCTTTAAGATTACTGAAATCCTCAGAGATAATTATTTTTGTCTCAAGACTTTAACTGGTGAAGATGTCTTGTTGCTCATCAACGGGCAACACCTTAAGAATTATTTCCAAGCTTGAGCTCTTTTGAGTTGCTCCTATAAATACCTGTATATAGGTTAGTTCAAGTTGCTTTTGGTTTTCTTTGTTTCATCCCTTCGCATCGCTTTTGTTTTTCTCATCTCTCAGTCATTTCTTCCTTGCTAAGGGTGTCTCTTTCTTCCTGATGTGGTGGTCGTACTCGTTCAACGGACTGTTCACTTTGATTCCCGCTCTTATTGTTCTTTGGATAACTATTCACTCTTAACCATTGGTCTTTGATTGCCGTCATGGAGTAGTTTCCTCACTTGAACTCACGCTTGACCTAGAACTCAACCCTTTATTGAATCCTTTCACACTTGTCTCAGATCCTGCATGAAATACACTAATTTCTTTTATGGAAATATATCATGGCTGTTATGAAAGTGAGGAAAGTGAAAATCTTAAATCTGCTTTAGTGACCATTGTGGTTCCAAGCCCACTATAAGCTTTGATGCTTACACAGTTGAGCAAAAAGAATAGTATCAAAATAATATCAAAAGAAAGAAAGAAATAGATGTTTAAATCAACCAACTGTGTGGGTGTGGAGACAACTCTACTGGGGCTATGGACGCCTAGCTGACAGTAGAGCAATATTAATGGGGTCACAGTGACAACTCCCTCAGGGCTATCGACACTTGACTGGCAGCGGGGCAATGTCCAGGTTACTTTTGAAGC